>APFE030425094.1:174474-292959 GCA_000404065.3 Pinus taeda
GATCACATCGAGCATCAAGAAATGAATCCGACCATATCTTGTAAAGGATTGGAAGAAATTACCACTCCTCAAACTCTAGAGATATAAGGACATATCAAAAAGAAAAAGGTTCAAGCAGTGAAATATCACATCAAGCATCAACAACAAGTTCTCCAACTTTTAAAGGATAATGCCACTTCGGTGAAAAATCAAACGAAACAACAGGTAGATCAACATCGTAGTGAAAAATGTTTTGATGTAGGTGATTGGGTATTTTTACTGCTACATCTAAAGCAAGCTATTTATGAGAAGGAAATGTTGGCAATACTACATGCACTTAAAAAATGGTGACCTTACCGAATGAGAAGACACTTCAAGGTAAAAATGGATCATGATGGTCTTAAATACTTTTTAGAACAACTATTATCTTTAGAAGAATAGAAAAAATGTGTCACAAAATATGTTGGATTATGACTTTGACATCATCTATAGAAAATGGAAGAAAATTTTTGTTGCAGATGCACTCTCAAGAAAGGATGAGGATGTGGAAGCATTGTTTTGTGCTATTTCTATTATCCAACCAGATTGGATAAATGAAGCAAGGGATGAATGGAATAAGGACGAAGAAGTATGGTCACTTATTCAAAAGTTGCAAAAGATCTTAATTCAAACAATATTGCTAGAAATTGAAGAGGAAGGAAAAAACATATTGGAACCTGGAGTAGTCACAGAAACAAGAACCCAACAACAACGAAATCGATCAATTTTAGAGTATCTCATCAAGTGGAAGAACTTACCCGCTGAAGATTCCACATGGGAGGACAAGAATTTTATACAGAAGCATCAAGAACTACTCAAGCATTGAGGACAACACTTTTTGGAGAAGAGGGGCATGTTAGGCCCCTATACTACTAGTGTAACCCCTTATTGTTATTATTACAACCCCCTCATTATATTTATGTACCCATGTAGTGCCCATTTGTTACTATTGTGCCCCATAGAAGCCCACTATTTTTATTATTGTGCCCTTACATTATTATGGCTATGTCGGCTCTAATTATATTATGACCCCTTAGACTTCTATATATAAAAAGGAGGTCTTTTCATTTGTATCATTGAAGAATTGTTCATTTGTGTAATGTAAAGGAGGTTGCCCCCTCAAAGAGGCTGAATTCTAAGGCATTGATCTATCTGTTCTATCTTTTTGTGAGCTAGTTTCATAACAAACTATGCTCTCAGAAAGCATGAAATACACATGTTTTCCTAAAAACAAAGCTATGTTAGAGTTCATAAATGAAAACATAATTCCAATGATAAGCATTCAATCCATAAAAAATATAACCAAAACACTAGCAATAATTAAACGCATAATGGAACTCATAAAATACCCCAACAAAACCCTATGGGAAAACTATAGCAAGAAGAATATGCTTCAATCCTTGTCTCACACCTTGATTGTGATGTTATGACTCTCATAGATCTTAGAAGAATAACATATACATGGTTTGTCTTCCCTCTCATATAATACCATGATGTTGCTCTACTAATGAATAATAGACCTTAGATTACCATTTGTTGCACACTATTTTCGCATCTATTATTGCTTTATTTTCATTAGAAACTCAAAAATTTATAGTAAGAACTCTTATTTTAATGGCAAAACTAGATGTTTACATATGTTTATTCAAATGAATGTTCTTGTATTACTTTTAAGAGAGGATGAGGAATATCTACTATCTTAAGTATTTTTTATCTGATCATGTGATTTAAATTATGTGCACTAATGTTTATTGGAAAGTACAAGGTTCATTTATGGAAATGGTTAAGGTATTTTTAGTTAATTCCATAACCACACATCGAAAGAGTGTTTGACCCTTGCATATTTTCCTTGCCTTCAATACTCTAAGGACATCACAATTAGGGAATAAGGATTGAGAAAATCAAGTGATGTTCTCGTCCTCATTTATGAAGGTTAGTACTATAACATTCCTTGCCACCCCCTTGAATCATCGGTTGTGGGAGGTGTTGATTCCTTCATTTTTGGATAATTGTTTTCCAAGTTTCAATTTGAAAAGTTTTTTGGGAATGGCCAGTGCAAACAGAAGAGTAAATGGTCAAATAAGTCGGAAGTCGAGCACAAAAAAAAGGGCAACGACAAGTAGAAGTTAAAAGTTGTTATTTTAAGATTTGGAGAATCTATGAAAGATGGATCTATACATTATATTTTGGAAATATCAAAGCCTCTATGGACCAAAGCACCAGGTTTTGTTAAAATGGACCAAATAAAGTGAGTAGGATCAAAGTGATCAAAGTGAACTAAATCAAGTGAGTGAGATTGAAGGGAAATCTATAAAATCCACAAGAATCAAGCTTGAAAGAGAGAGATTGACATCATGCCAAAATGTTGTCGGATTGAAGACTAAAGTCATGTGTCTATTTGAAGCTTGTAGATTGGTTGCATTATAATTTGATTAATGTTATCTAGTGAAATATTGGGTGTTTTTCCATTGCTTTGTGATGTAAGGATCTACTTCTTATAATAATAAAGGTGGTGTTGTAGGAACAATTCTATGTGGTTTTATATGGAATGACTATGAATTGTGTGCCTTTTTTAAAAATTTTATTATAATGTGTCAATTTATTTCTCAGTATTTGTTTCTATAGAGGATTTTGTCTTAATAAAATACCAAGTTTTGAATATCTGCAAAAATGTTATATAACTGTTTGAGTAATGAATGATATGGTTGGTAATAGATCCTTGGCTTCAACCTTCGATATCATTCTTCTTTGAAAGTCTCTATATGCCTCATGTGAAATGCTTCTCCCTCATAGAGGAGTGAAATGTTGATGTTGTGCTAGACTACTGTGGAAACCTTTGTTAGAAACCAATGGTCAAACCCTAGGTCTTTTACTCTGAATCCTGTGCCAATAAATGGTTCCATGATTGGGACCCATATGTTTTGAGGGGATCTAGATCATGGCATTGATGATTCTCAAAGGTGATATTCAAGAATGGTGTTATGAGAAGAGTGACTCATTTTTTCTACAACAAGCTCAACTAAGACAGAAGAATTGAGAGTGGGCTAAGGAGGAAACTTTATATGCAGAACCTGCATGTGGTTAGTAAAAATTTTTTTGGTGAAACTTTCCTAAATAACTACACAACTGGTTGCATAGATTACAAATCAAAGTGGAAGTTGGGAACCATATCACAGTCCATCAAACTTGGACTATATCCAATTTAGTTGAGATACATTGGTTGGATAATGAGCTAACCATAGTTGTCGATTTCTGGGTGTAGGAAACCTTAGAAGGTTATATCATTAAATTCACTACAGAAGTTCACCAATTCTTCTCCAAAGTTGAAGCAATATTCAAGTACAGGCTGTGGGGAATATTGTTAAAGGAAATCCACATGTGGATTAAGGTTTTGATGGTAGAATAAAACCTATTTTCATTTCAAGAAACTAATATGGAATCTTATAAACCTAGGTATTAGGGGTATGGTTTAGGGGATAAATGTAACTTAGTTGCAGAGGATGAAGGTCTATTGCAATGGATGAAGATGAGTTGGGGAGGGATGGAGACTTAAGGAAAATAAAAGAGCAGAGATAGTTGATGAGTGGTGGGAAAAGAAGTGGTAAATTTGGTGATGATAGAGATAATTACACAAAATAGGAGAGTTTTTGAGTAGTCTAAGGTTGCGGATAGAAGGGACATGTAGCTAGGGGTTGCAAAGTATAGAAATAGGTAGTGGAGTAAATTCTAGCCAAATAGGAGATGCTAGAAGTAGTTTAAAAGGAAATATGAATGGAAGCAATGGAGTCCACTAGGATTTAGATGGAGTTAGAATGATGAAATTTCCTAGACATTCAATTGTAGTGATAGACCAGAGTACTCCCCTCGATGATGAAATTCATTTTGTGATGCAAATGTTATTTTCTGAAGATAATGTATCCCTTCCAAGTAGCAATCCATAGATTAATAACATATGTATTTCTACCCCTAAACTCCCCCTAGTACATTAATGGAATCCTTCTTTTTTTGTTTCAAAGTTAGTTAAGACTTTAAAATTCAAAAAAGTTCATAGTGCATAGTGAGTACTTCTAGTAATTTTAGCGGTGATTTCCAGAAAAGTTCCTTAGGATCTTCGTAGCTTGGTTCACAAGGATTTATATTGTTTCTGTTGGTCAGTATGCCATGGCCAGTAACGTAGTGGGTTCATTCACTCGGTATCCTAAAGTTTTGGGCTAAGGGAATGAGGATGTAGAACAACATTGGCATCTGTGTGAATCCATATGGGGGGCTAGACAGACATTAGATGCTACTAATATTATTGAGTTTTAAAGTATTTTGAAGGATAAATCGCTCAGATGGTTTATTAAATGGTCTGCATTTCATTAGAATCCAACATTTGATGAAGTTCAACAAGAATTTATCGAGGAGTTTAAACTTCCCTAGGAAAACCAACAAGGGTGATCTAAACTATGGTATACTAAACAACGTGAAGGAGATACTGCATGGAAGTGCATGTGGAAATTCAAGGATGCAATTGGAAAATTGAGTTATCCAATCAATCCTAATCACCAAAGAGATTGGTTCATTAAATCCCTTTTGTCATTGACCAAAATCCCCTTAATGAGACTTAATATTAATATTCTACAATATCAACTTGAGCAAGCTATGAATATTGAAGCAATGGTGGGATACCCTCATTAGCACAAGGGAGGTGATGCTACCAATGTGAATAGCCTTAGTATTGAAATAAGAATGTTGCAACTCCCAAGGCTACCGACTTTAATTATCAACCGGGGGTTCGTAAAAACTTAAGAGGTATCGACACTATATGTGTAGTATCCAATGTGTCCTTCCTTTTTTGTCATGATGTAATTGAGTGCATGTACTGAAACCAAATCCTAAAGTAATTGCAGAAAATGAAATGCTCGAAATGGAAACATTAACCTATTGCAAGAAATAACGTACAAGGAAAGAAACATATTCTAATTGCATAAAGATCATGAACTAAATGTAAAAGAAACCTAACTTAACCCTATTTATCACATGTGATGATTTAAACTAATTGATCATGGAGTATTATCTAGGAGTACTAATTATTATGTGCATGTGTGAATATAAAAGAACTCCTTTTTTAATCTTTTTGTTTTATAAATGCAAATGCTAATCCTCACTTGTTCTTTGGCAGGGGAGACAGGTATGGAGGAAGATGGTTAAAATGGTCTTGATGGCATGGAGGTCAAGTAGAGGCCTAATCCCAGATTAAATGATGATATTTCTCAATTTGGGCTCAAAACAGGCTGCTACATGATTTCCTACAAGATGTACCAGTTCTCCTACAAGATTCCCTGTTTTACTACACGATGTTACATATTTACTATACGAAATTATAATTCATCAAATGAACAAAAAAATCAAATCAAAATTGGATGGGACAATTTTTTTTATTAACTAGGGTGTCTTAGGTCCCCATTCCAAGTGGAATCACTAAAAAATACCTCTATTAACCCATGCTAAGAAATAGCAGAAAGTTACTAGTCGAAAGTCCAGAAATTCGAGAAGTAGTGAGCTAGTAAATCTATAAAATGCCTAAGCTAATAAAATGCAAATTCAATGGGGTAATTTTTATTATTAAAAAGAACTTTTTTTTGATCTAATGCAAGTGGAACCAACTCGATTGAAACTTGTTAGCATGATCTAAAAAATATCATAATTTATTGTTCTTTGCCACAAAGGAGTTCCAAAAATCTAGATTTGGGAATAAGAAAGCTAATCCAAGTAGCTCAATGATTACTATTATCTTCCAAAGGTTTTCCAAGCATGAAATGATACTTGTGATCCTAAAAAGGAACTTACATCAACCATTTAACCCAATCCTACAACAAGAAATCATTAATACTAAATGAAGAAATAGAAAGAAATAAAAACAACAGTTGCATGTGAATAAGAAGTGAAAAGAAGGACAAAAAATGATACAAAAAGGACTTTGAGGCTCTTGGGATGGCCAAGCCCAAGGAAACTTAGAGAAATTTGGAGGAGAACAAGATTTAGAAGCTTAACATGACACCAATCTTCATTATTTTCATCAATACAATTACATCCCTGCAAGAAAATACAATGGAGCTACAGGAATACAAGTTTTCTCCAAAAGAAAACTAATAAAAATCTATCCCTAGAGGAAAATTTGACTTGGTACTTATACAAAATTATTGGGAATAATTCACCATGAAAGGAGGAAGCTTTCCCCACCAAAATCCCTTGATTAGTGGAGCTGGTTCCCAATACTAGGAATCTACATTAAATGGCAGGGAACACATTCCTAGATTTTCTTAATCATTGGAGTTCCACAATCTGTACCATAATTCCATAATATCTTGTTGATTTATTATTTAATATTGGTCCTCCTGTAGTAGGGAGAAAGTCCCTAAATTATCTCCTCCTCCAAATCTTCATAATCTGCCCAATATTCTCATAAAATTCCACAAAAATAAATAATATTAAGCACAAATATACAATTATTCTTAAACCTCCCTAATCAATATATTAAAGTTAAAAATACATTATCTAATGCAAAAGAGAGGTTTAATATGCTGAAGGATGGTCATAAGCCTGAATTTATGTTTAATTTAAAGGCATGAGCCTTAATTTATGTATAATTTAGAGGGCCATCATACCCCCTTGCTGAAAGTGTTGCTCATCCTCTGAGCAACTTAGTGACCTCATTGTGCCTCATTCATGGCCCCAGTGGCCTCTCTCTTGTGCATTAAGAATTTTGGCTGTAATTTCTGCAAGGAAAAGCCCAAAAACATATTTGTGCAAAGAAAAATCCTTGTTTCTTGAGACCATTAGTTTTCCTTCTTCCCCTTATTAAAGATGGTTCTTGAATATTTTTCAGTTTGGCAAGGTCTTCCGCATCCTTATCAACCTTCTTCTACCTTGCTCCACCATTTGGAAACCTCTGAAATCTTCAAAATGTCTTTAGATGAGAACTAGGACATCTTGTACTAATTCGTGTCAAAACTATAGGAAACCATGTTAAAACTACAGGAAACCCTTTTTGAGCATAAACGATAGTCTGAGCCTAGGATAGGCCCTCAACTTGACTCCCATGCCTTTTTCTCATTTCTATAACATCTTTTAGGCCTTGGTAAAAAACTATAAAGAGATTAGAGACCTCTTGAAAAGTCCCTTTTCATCACTGCAGTTTGAGTTCTGTTTTGATGGTGGATGCCTCATTTCCTTTTGTTGCCTTCTTCTTGTCTCTTGTGGCTTAGATGGTTGCCTAATGGCCTAGGAGTTATCTATTTTGATTAAGTCTCTCCTAGGCACTGTCATTTTGGGTTTTAGCACAATTTTTTCTTTCTTCCTTCTTGTAGCAGCATTGTGCCTTCCTCTAGTAGTCATTCTTTCTTCCTTCAAAGTCTTATAATTGTATGGGAGTGATGAGAAATGATGTAGGTTTGTGAGAATGGAGAGGATGCTCTTTTTTCTTTTTCAAGAAATTTTCAGGGTGAGATAGGGTTTGTTCTTGAAATTATGAAATGAGATGGATGAATGATGGATAGATAGTGAATATGAAGTGGATAGAGGGCTTGGAGTGTTGTGGTGACTTGGCCTTTGCAAAAATTTCTTCTTTTAACTACTATCCTTTGATTTGAAATCACCCCTAGGTGACCTCAGGAAATTAATGAAGGTATTATAGACTCACATGCTGGTGTGTGCCTATGTTATTTTAAGCAACAGATCGATAAGATGCAAAATACATAAGCAATTGGAAAATAGTAAGAGAAACACAGCAAGTAAATGCAAAACACAACAATTTAATAAGTTTCACCCAATCCTCCTGGGTTACATCTCCTGGTCCAACTTTCAGTGGTGGCATTTTTTTAATTGTGTCTTTAAGCAGAGTTTTTACAATGAGGAGCTCGATTTGAGTCTCCTGTAATAGATGATGCTTAGTAGGGTGGTACTTGGATTCCCCAAGCCACTAGAGTACATAGACTCCCCCTTACCAAGTCTCGACCTCAATTGGTCTTAATGGGATGAGTCCAATTTGGTACTCAGTTCTTGACAGATATCCTCGCAGGGATTGCTTGAACCTCTCAAGCCTTCTCAGTTCTGTCTGCTTGATGTTGCCTTAGCTCTGCAAGTCATCTCGACTTCTCTGTCCTCTACTTCTTGCTTCACTCTTTGTTTTGTCTCTTCTATCTCCTCTGTCTATTCATGGCTTAAAGCCAATCCATCCCTTGAATATTCACTTCCTCTTCCAGCCCTTCGGATCGCCTGCCTCTGTCCACTCAGAATTCCCTACTCATGTGTCATCGCCACTGTGTAACGTTTCACAGAGAGATGGCCACTTGTCCCTTCACAAACTGAGTGCCAACTATTCCTTGAATAGTTTGTTACTTCGGTTATTTCACGAAATGATTCATTCGCCAACTCAACGGTCAAATCGGACTTCAAACCTTTATATGCCTTAGCTTATTCTTCCACCAAATTCTGTCTCCCATCGGGTGCAATCTCTATCGTTTGATCTGGGGCTTCTAGATCCTATAGTCATCACTTTTATCGCACGGGTGACTTGCTCGACCGTTAGCCCATGATGAGAGTGGTTTTCTCTCTCATCCGCTAGACATGCGTCATCCAATGTATGGAATCGTTGGGTCCTCTGATAAACCCACTTACTGCCCGAAACAACTCCGATATTTCGCTGGTTTTGGAGTGAGGGACTCGCCTGTTGTTTTAGCGCTTTTCCCATGGTTTCCTAGTTTCCCTTGTGACCTTGTGCTTAGGGCCTTTCCTTCTCGAGGGGTTTTGTCCTGCGATGCACGATTACGCTAATCGCGCATCAGAAAAAGCCTCCGTTTCTAGGTTTGAGCCTCCCAACTGCCATTTTTGCACCATGCACAATCCCCATGTGCCAACGGTTAGCGTGCTTTGACCGAAGGCCTTCGTTGCTATGTGCTAGCTACAAATTATCATTATTCAAAGGTTATTTCCTGATAGCTCATTGTTTACAAGATTTTGAAGTCTGTCATAATTTGAAATAGTCATAGAACTCTGATCATTTTCAAGGATCCAATTTGGATCATGGCCTTCCCACTGAGAAAGCTTTTGGACCACCAAAAGTTGGTTTTCAAGCATCGACTAAGTGAGGATACAACCTTCTCACCTGTTCAATCTCTATCCATTTTGCACTGCTTGGATTTGAACCCCTGACTCCAATTCTGAGGTACTCAACATCTCCCCTACATGTCGTTCTCACCTTCCTGTCCAGAACTGTGTCTTCCTACAATTCATTAAGATATTCAATTAGCAGGTCATGAATAGAAGGCAATTGACTCTGCTCTTCGGGATCCTCAATTAGTGAAGGTTCAAATAATCTCAAGCTATCTACATTTACGACTGAGTAGATGTGCATGTAAGCTGGTAGATCAAGGTGAAAAGAATTCTCACCAATCTTCTCAAGTATCTTGAAAGGTCCATACCTGATAGGCTTTAGCTTTTTACCTTCCCCTTGCATCTTATCCTTGTTGATATGCAGCTAGACTTGATCACCAACTTGGAAACTATGCTCCATCCAATGCTGTCATGCCTTGCCTTGTATTTGGCTTGGCTCTTTTCTAGTTGTTGCTATACTGTCTAGTGGATCTCTTAGATTTGTTTAATGAATCTAGTTGCCTTGTCCACATCGTTGTGTTCCTCAACTATTGTGTCCTTACCAAAGACAAAATCCAAGGGCGACCTTGGTGTGAAACCAAAACAGGTCTCAAAAGGAGGTCTCTGTGTAGAAGAATGTTTGGCTCGGTTGTAAGCATGCTGCACATAACACAAATGTTCATCCCAAAGCTTAAGATGCTTACTGCAATATCCCCTAAGTAACTGGATCACTGTCCTGTTGACTACTTCTGTTTGGCCATCGGTTTGTGGACGGAAATTTGTGCTTTTCTTCAGTTTGGTGTCCATCAGTTCCCACATACTTGACCAAAAATTTTCCACAAATTAGGTGTCTCAATCAAATATAATGGAAGTGGGTAATACAAAATGAACCCATACATGTTCAAAGAATAGTTTTGCAGTTTGTTCAGTTGTAATCTGTTTATTACAAGGTATCAAAACACACATTTTGTTGAACCTATCCACAACAACATATAGATAATCATGACCTTTCCTAGATTTAGGCAGTCCTCCAACAAAATCCATGGAAACACTTCCCCAAGGATGAGAAGGAACTAGTAATGCAGTGTACAAACCTAGTTTTCTATTGTTGGGCTTGCTTTTAGCACACATAGCACACCCTCTTACATATCTAGACACTGTCTCGTTCATTTTTGGCCAATAACAAAATCTTTGTAGCTGTGCAATTGTTTTACTTACCCCAAAGTGACCTGATATCAAATAATTGTGTGCTTCTCGAATTATCTTTACTCTTTCAGTTTGTGGAATGCATAGCTTCCCACGATGATATAGGAGTCGATCCTTAACATGATAATCCAATTCTTCTACTTGTTTGCCTTGACTTAAAATTGCACATACATCTTTAAAGTCTATATCTTGAGCATATTGTTCAATGTAGATTTCATGTAACACAAAATTATGCTTAAGTATAGTAGATGCATTTATAATGGGTCTAGATAACATATCTGCAACTTTATTGTGTATGCCATTTTTATATTTGATGACTAAATGAAACTGTTGTAGAAAACCCATCCATCTATAGTGTCTTGATGGCTGCAACTTAGTTTGGGAGTGTAGATATTGAAGTGGTTGATGATTAGTATGTATTACTGTCTCTTTGCCCATTAAGTAATGTTTCCACTTTTTCACACTCTAACACATATTTCATTAAATTCAGAACTAAATAGTGGGTCTAGATTTTAAAAATAACCAAAAACTCAATTTTGTTGATGTGCTTGTAATACAAATTTTCCAATTTTAATGAAATATGTGTTCTCTGTACTAGTGCATATAATTCTTTATCATATGTGGGATAGTTAACTAATGTAGAGTTAAATGTCTCAAAATGATAACATATGGGTCTACCGTGTTGTGTCAACACTACTCCCATGGCATAGTCACTGGCATCCGTTTGGATCTCAAAAGGTTTTTGAAGATCAGGCAGTGCTAGTACTGGTGCTGTACTAATCTTTTCTTTCAAGGTGTCGAAGGCTTTCTGCTGTTTGCCTCCCCACTAAAACACCTTGTTCAATCTTTTTAAAGCATGTAAGGGAGCTACAATTAAGGAAAAGTTAGAAATGAACTTTCTCCAATATTGTGCTGCTCCTAAGAAGCTCCTAAATTATGTAGCAGATTTGGGTTTAGGCCAGTTTGCAATGATTGCCACCTTAGAGGGATTAATATTCAATTCACCACCCGCTACTATATGTCCCAAATAATTCAAAGATGTTTTGGCAAATTCACATTTTGAGAGTTTAACATAAAGTTTTTCTCTTTTCAAAACATCTAGTGTCTGCTTAACATGCTTTAAATGTTCTTCCCATATTTTGCTAAATATCAGAATGTCATCCATATATACAATAACAAAATCATCAAGAAAAGGTTTGAGTACATCATTCATTATTCTCATGAAAGTAGCAGGAGCATTAGTTAAGCCAAAAGGCATAACTAGCCACTCATACAATCCCTACTTTTTTGAAGTAGTCTCTTCCATGCATCTTGTTTCTATAACTTTGACTTGATGATATCCACTATGCAAGTCTAACTTGGAAAAATAAACAGCTTCTTTCAATTGATCCAATAGATCATCTATGCGAGGAAGGGGATAACGATTTTTTATTGTTATCTTATTCAGTGCTTGGTAATCAATGCACATTCTCCATGAACCATCTTTCTTTCTCACCAAAACGATTGGAGATCCACATGGTGATGTGCTAGGTCTGATGAACCCTTTCTCGAGCAACTCCTACACCTGCTTCTTGATTTCTACATTCTCGAAAGCGGACAACCTTTACATCCCAATGTTAGGCAACATAGCATCTTGCTGCAAATTAATTTCATGCACTATTTCCTTTTTGGATGGCAGACCTTTAGGTTCTTGAAACAGGATATCATACTCTGAAATAAATTTTTCTAAATCAACTTGCTATTTAGCATCACATCCCTCAAATACATTGGTTTTATCAGGTTTCTTTTCCTTTACAACCATCAGTAAAAATTGTTTGCATGAATTTCTCATTCGTTTCATTTGCCCTGAGTTTATGAGAGTATAATTATTCTTGAGCTTATGAGCTCTTACAAAGTATTCGATTCTGTCTTTAACAAGTAGATACTTGTTCTCAACTCTATAGAAAATAGCTTTTCTATCATACAAGTAAGGACTTCCTAAAACAATTCCACATATATCCAAAGGAATCATATCTAACTCAACCTCATCTACAAATGCTGACCCAAAAAAAAAGTTGAGTTTGCATTGTCTAGTCACTTGTAGTTGTGCTTTACAATTTAACCATCCTAATGGGTATGGTTTCTTGTGAGGTGTATTCAGTAATCCCAACTTCTTTACAATTTCTTCAGAAGTTAAATTTACTTGTGAGCCACTATAAAAAAAGTATCAATCTTTTGATGTTTGGAAATAACTCGAATATGGAAAAGCTCATGTCTTTTTCTCTCATTTTATTCATCAATAGTAGATTGTGTAGAATTACTAGTAGATGCTTCAGAATTATTACCTTTTATACCTATGGTTGCAATGGTTGTTTCATCTCCCGAGTCCAACCCAAACCTTTTCGAATAGCTGCAACAGTCTTCTTCTTCTTGCCCTCGAACTTCTTAGGTCTCAACTCCAGATGCAGAATCCAACAATGCTCGTCATCATGCCCATCATTCTTATAGTGAGTACATGAAGACTTGCTTTTCTGTGCAGTGTTGGCCTTTCTTGCTTTCCATTTCTGTTTTCTTTTCTCCTTATTCTTGCTTGCAGTGGTTTTGGATGATCCCCCAACTTCTGGGTTTCCATTCTTTCCTCTAGCTTCCAAATCTGTATCTTGAACAGATACCTCATCTATACTAGTGGGATTAAACATGAGGATAGTGTGCCTCATGTAGCTATGTAGACCACCAATGTACTTCAACAAAGTCTCAGGTGAGTCTAATGAGATTCCTAGAATCAATGCTTTCTTCCTAAATTCTTGAGTGTAACCTTGTACACTTTTCCCTTTCAGTTGTTGAAGAGTTTTCCAGCTCATCATGGCTTGTTGCATGTAGGCCAGTGGATAGAACTACTTTTTGATTGCAGAAGCAAATTCACTTTAGACAGAAATAGTCTTACCATGTCTCTTCATGTCAGCTTGGGTCTTGCCTTCCCACCAAACCAAGGTAGTGCCTCCAAGGCATAGGTTGGCCAGCTGAATCTTGTTCTTATCTGAATCAATACTTTGCACTCTGTAATAAACATCAATTTGTCTAATCCAATTGTCCAACTTTTCTGCATTCAACTTTCCATCATATATTGGTAAATCAAATTTAACATCTAGTTTAATCAAAGATATCTTCTTTTTATGTTCAAGGCTATTAGGAGGTGTGAGAAAGCTTTCTTCTTTCCCTTTGCCTTTTGAGTGGTCATGGAGGAGAGACTCTTCTTCTCCTTTATCTTGTTTGGAGCCTGATGCATCTTCATATTTATGTTTTCTAAAGTCCTTATACATTTCCTCTACCATGGACATTATGGCCAGGAAACTATCTATAAATTGAGGGCCTAGCCCAACAAAACCTTCCTTCGACATTGTCTTCTGAGGATAGACTCTTCCAATTTCAGGATTAGTTTCGACCAACTCTCCTTCTCCTAATTTTAGCTTTGATCTAGTTAGCATTCAACAACTAATTCTAGCACAAGCTTGTCTAACCTTAACAACCTAGACCTTTGATACCACTTGATTTGAAATCAATTATGAATGATCTCAGTAAATTAATGTAGGTATTACAAACTCATGTGCTAGTGTGTGCCTATGTTATTTAAAGAAACAGATCGATAAGATTGCAAAATACATAAGCAATTGGAAAACAGTAAGAGAAACACACAATAAAATGCAAAACACAACAATTTAATAAGGATTTCACCCAATCCTCCTGGGCTACGTCTCCTGGTCCAGCTTTTAGTGGTGGCCTTTTTTTTATTGTGTCTTTAAGCAGAATTTTTAGAATGAGGAGCTCAATTTGAGTCTCTTGTAACAAATGATGCTTAGTAGGGTGGTACTTGGATTCCCCAAGCCACTAGAGTACAAAGACTCCCAATTACCAAGTCTCGACTTCAACTGGTCTTAATGGGATGAGTCCAATTTGGTACTCAGTTCCCGACAGATATCCTCACAGGGATTGCTTGAACCTCTCAAGCCTTCTCAGTTCTGTCTGCTCAATGCTACCTTAGCTCTGCAAGTCAGCTCGACTTCTCTGTCCTCTGCTTCTTACTTCACTCTCTATTCTATCTCTTATGTCTCCTCTGTCTGTTCGTAGCTTAAAGCCAATTCGTCCCTTGACTGTTTGCTTCCTCTTCTGGCCCTTCGGGTCACCTGCCTCTGTCCACTTGGAATTCCCTACTTCTGTGTCATCGCCGTTGTGTAACGTTTCACAAAGAGGTGGCCATTTGTCCCTTCACGAATTGATCGCCAACTCTTCCTCGAACGGTTTGTTACTTTGGTTATTCCACAAAATGATTCATTTGCCACCTCAACGGTCAAATTGGACTTCAAACCTTTATATGCCTCAGCTTATTCTTTCGCCAAATCCAGTCTCCCATCGGGTACAATATCCACCGTTTGATCTGGGGCCTCCAGATCCTACGGTCATTGCTTTTATTGCACGGGTGACTTGCTCGACCGTTAGCATGCAATGAGAGTGGTTTTCTCTCTCATCGGCCAGACACGCGTCATCCAATGTATGGAATCGCTGGGTCCTCTAAGAAACCTGCTTACCACCCGAAACACCTCTGATATTCTGCCAGTTTTGGAGCGCGGGACCCACCTGTCATTTTAGCGCTTTTTCCAACAGTTTCCTAGTTTCCCTTGTGACTGTGTGCTCGTGGCCTTTCCTTCTTAAGGGGTTTTTTCCTGTGATCACGCATCAGAAACAACCTCCGTTTATGGGTTTGAGCCTCCAAACTGCCATTTTTGTGCCATGCACAGTCCCCATGGGCCAACGGTCAGCGCAGTTTGACCGAAGGTCCTTGTTGCTCCGTATTGGCTGCAAATTACCATTATTCAAAGGTTATTTCCTGATAGCTCATTGTTTACAAGATTTTGAAGGCTGTCATAATTTAAAACAATCATAGAACTCTGATAATTTTCAAGGATACAATTTGGATCATCCTCATTCCTTGAAATCGTCACCCATCATAATTTGACTTTTCGACATTGCATGAGTAAAGGAGTGAGCTGCAATTAACTAGTTGAAGGTCGCTGAGACTATTGACCCATCCTTTGCATATAAAACCTCATCTCTCATGCATTGACAAAAAATTTCTAACTATAATATGCTCAAGAGAAGAGGTCAAGAATATTGCATACCTATACCTACTTGATGGTTGTTGGAGAGACATGCATGCTACTACTAATTTGATGTTGTTGTGCTTCTCATGACTCAGGTACATCTTCTTGATTGCCTTTTTCTTTTTTGTTGATCTTATTTTGCGGATGGGTTATCTTCTTGTTGATGTGAAGGTGATGGCTTCCTCTATTGCTGCTGAGCTCTGGAGGAGTTTCATTGTTCCTGTAATTATTCTTCTCCTCTTTCAATCATGGTGTGGAAGGTTAGGCCTGGAGCCTGTTGTTACTTCCAAATAGGTTGTTGTAGCTGCCCTTTTTTCTAATGTTTGTGTCCTTTCTCTGTTGGAGGGTAAATAGGTATTGGAATGAGTGGAAGGTGTGGCCATAGAGTGACATGGTCATGATGTGTGTTGGCTGAGATGTGGTGAAGTCAATGTCCTTTTTTCCTATCTAGAAACAAGATTACATCATAATCTTTCCATCGGACTGCCTTTACTGTAGATTTTCAAAACTTCGAGTAGTACTACAGGAAAATCTTGTAGTAATTTAGGAAAACCTCATGTAATAGAAGTGTTTTGTCATATATCCCAAATGGTAGAATGGATTGACTTGAAACCTTTTGAGTATGTTTCCATCATCTTTATGCACCTCCCCATTAAAACAATTTGGTCGATGGAGGCACAGATCACGTGAAAAATGAAAAATGGCTGAAAGTGATGGAGGTCGGTTTCTTGGAAATAATGCATTGGAATTTGATGAAATTTCTCGAGCATGTTACAATCATCCACATGCACCTTCCCATGAAACAAATTTTTAAATGGATGCATGCTTTTCAAGTTATGGAAAAAATAAATTTCCACTCTATGTATTTTTGTTTCTTGTAGTAAAATAGAGCCTTCTTGTAGTTTTTTAGGACAACAAGCAAACTGAATGGGAAGAGCCTGTTGTTGACAACTTCCCAATCACCATATTTGCGGAACCTATCCATACCATAATGTTTCTAATTTCCCATATGTTGGGGGATGATGATGCTATAGCCAACAAATCCACCTTGGGGTTTTTAAGACAAGTGATTTAACTTGGCCACTTATTTGACATTCCAGCCTACCTGGCTAAAGCCATAAGGTTTCAGTTACACCATTTTTCCACTACGTCCAATTTCAGGTATTATTCCCTGTTGTTCTACCTATTTGTCCATACCCGTGTGGATGACTTTGAGTGCTTGGGCCTCAACTTGGTGATTGGAAACAAGTAGAGGAAGTATATTTTTGACTGGGATATTGTTGTTAGAAAGAGGCTAGATGTTGATGGCTACTCCCAATTCATATCCACCTAGATGGCCATCTCATACGAGATTATTCATGGTTATGCTCCTCAGAGAGTGCTTACCCAGCAGAGGGAGCATTTTCATCTCACCAAAGATGCGTTGGTAGGGGATTGGTATATTTTTTACAATCATACTGAGATGAAAGTTTATGGTTGTGAGATTCCACCCTACCATCTACCCTTGTTCATGCCTATGAGGATATTTTCCTTAGAATTTATCAGGCAGAGTCTCAACTTAGACCAACTCCACATTGTCCCTACAAAGAAGGGACATATGTTCAAATTGGGAAATCCCATGGGGCCTTTTGTTGTCAACACCAGGTAGGCCTTCAAGGAAACTGAATCATTATTGAAGAAAATTAATTTTGAGCTAGGATATGTCTGGCACTATGACCCTCGTGGTGTCATTTCTCAGAAGGAGAAGATCAAAGCTTCAACCTATGAACATGAGTATAAGCTTGAAATTAAATGGAAATCTAACCTTGACTCATGGTCTATATACATAAATGGAGACAAAGGCTTTAGTGGTCAAGGAAAAAACACAAAATAGAATTGTTGACCAGGCTGGAGATATAGAGATGGAAGATGTACATGCAACAAAGAAGGCAAAGACCCAAGAGGAAAAAGAAGAAGAACTTGAAACCAGGCTAGGGAGATAATGCAAGATCAGTCAGGTTTCCAAGCGACCTTGGAGGAACCATCATAGGTTGTTGCCTCATCCTCTTCTGAGGTAGTTGTTCTAGGTTCATAAGGAAATGCATCTGCTACTGGATCAATTTGTCCTACTGGAAAGGACATTGAGGAAATAAACATGAAGATGAGAGAGGAGATGTAGCAACAAATGTCCTCTCAGTTGGTTCCATACTAGACTAGACTGCTTCTATGGATCTAGAAAGGAACTAGATGAAATTTTCACTTCAACATCCATTGGCACAGTATCTTCCTTCAGGCTCCAAGTTTAAAGCCTTGGATGTTTCATTGGACCTAACACATCTTCCCCTGCCAGACAAGATAAACTTCCATAGGCAAGTTGGACAGATGTTGTATAGCAAGCTCAATATAAATGAAATGACTATTAGAAAGGCTAAGAGAGAGCCAACTCAAGGGCTCTCCACATGTAGAACAAGAGCTTCAAGGTGTTAGTCGTGAAGTTAGGAGTGAATCTTGAAGATAAATCTGCTTTTAAATCTCTCCTCCAAAGTTACCAAATAGAAATCAAAGAGCTTATGCATAAGTTGAAGATGTCAGGTAGTGAGCATGTTCAATCCAAGCAAGTTGGCACAGGTAGATGAAGAGAAGGAGATATTGGAAAAATAGCTCATCGACGGAAACATTGAAATAGTGGCCGTAAAGCATCAAGCTGCAGGGCTACAAAAAAGGATAGATTCACATATATGTGCAATGATAGTGCTTGAAGACCCTCAAATCCAACTTAACATCTCACTCATACCCTCACTGAGCTCCATATTTCAGAGGGGGAGCTTAAAAACGTGTAGAAGGATATAGATGCTTCCTAGAAAATCATAACACGGAAATAGAAGCAACTAGAGATTCTCATGACAAATAAATAAATCATTGGAAAGAATCTACAGCCAGCAAACTAGGAGATCACTGAGCTCAAGGAAAAGATGAAAGGAAACATGTCCTTGTTTCAAGCCAAGCAACTCGTCTGGGATGATATCAATGAATAAATGAAGAACCACTATGATTACATCACCTTGATGGATGATCAGAGGATCTTTATCAAGGATTATGAATTCTTTATCTTGTCAGCCAAAGAAGAGGGAGAAAATAACTCCCACATCACCAAAATATTCATTCATTTTGTGAATGAGAGGCCACTTAGTGAACTAAGGCCCAGATGTGGTGGACAGAGTAACAACTATTATGGAGATCTCCAAGGTTGTCCAGAAGGAGAATCCAGGGTAAAAGTTGAGGAGTACCTAGAGGTGGTAGCAAAGAATGTGAATGCCTTCAACGACTATTTTGACAGGATTGTCAAAGGAGGATTTCCTAGTTGTTGGGACTTTGGGGGAGTGTTCGTCTAGTGGGGATAATGCAGTTAGAGACTGATGGAGGCCAAAAGAAAATTAGACTCTTCTCATGAGAATACTTCTACTCTAAAGGGAAAGATTGTGGTTAACTATCTGAAGAGGTACTTTTAGCTGTTGGGGATAGTCAAAACCTTGTTTCACCCAAAACTAAACTACATAGGCCTAACCAACCTCAAGATTACATATCAGCGATTCTATCAGTGTTAGCACTATGGAAAAGATGTGAGCATTTTTTCAATCGTCTTGTGCTCCATATCATCGAACCTTCCATCCAATCATCATAGTCTCCTCATCGTGATCACTGATACTGCATATCGTGTCGATTATGACACTTTTTATTTCCTATTATGTAGATATTCTATTCCTAGTTAGTCAATTAGGGTTTTGGTTAGTACAAGTGCACATTGAAGTTTTTGTTATGATTGATCGTTGTAATGAAATCAAGAAGGAATATTTTTGTAATGGGTTCTACCTCTGAGGCCCTATAGAAACAATTTTATGAGACTAAACAAGGGTTCATAATTTTGTGTTGTCCAGGAGAGAAGCTCAATTATTTTCAAATGCAATGTATGCTCTATGGAAGATTAATACAAGTTTATTGTGATTCCGACTCATCTGAATTTGTAGTATGTGCTCCCTTATGTGTTTATTCCATATTTCTTCATTATTCTTCTTAGATTACATGTAATAGTAGCCATTGGAAGTGCTTTCATGGATTTATAGATTCATCTTAGTCTAATGTTGATGAAAGATGCATGTATTGAGGTGAGAACTAATCCTTAAAATGCACTCCATGTGTCTTGGCATCCCATTTAATTCTTTAGTCCATCCATTTCACTTTGAAATTTGATGCATCAGATTCTTAAGAATTAAGCTCTATGTATTGATTTCCCTTCATGTTGTTGTCTTCTATCAAAATACTATAATAACTAAAGAACCGCAAGTTCATGTGATGTTGGCCACTATAGATCTAAGATTAATGCTTCTTTGAGTAATAATCTACACGAGGCACTGTAATGCTCCTCTTAAGCATGATTACATGCATATTTTCCTTCTAAAATATTAAACACTGAGTGTTATGTTAATTTTAGCAAATCTCTAAGACCCTCATCAAGATTTCCTAGGCACTATCTCTCCTCAACTTAGGGGATGTCTCTAACAGCTACAAAAACTACCACTTGGGAAACATTAGAGAGTTGATAATCAAGTAGCACATCTCAACTTGGAATATCATGGGGGATCAAAACATCTCCAAGCACATATTGAGCAATAGGTGATATAGGGGAGAACATCTCAACCCATCATATTTCCCCATTGATCTTCCCAATAGTCACCCTCAAGGGTCATGTGGTAGAACACCTGGATCATAATCAGAGCTTGGGTGAGATACTCGACTTACCAAAGGTAAGGATCACACACCCCCAAACCTCCTCAACTCATTGATAATATGGGGAGGGACAATCCCAACAAGCCCAAATTGTGGGTATGATGCTAACTGGGGTATACTTTGCATAGACTATGATAGGGGGAGATAACTGACCTGTCAAAATAGATAAGGATCACACACACCCTATGGGTAATAGATAGGGAGCAACATATATAACCCTATTTTCTAGAGATCCCTCAACCCCGAGAAGCATCCATCGCATTTCCTTACCTTGGGACCTCATATGGGGGGGAAGAGTTGGCTTAGTGTTCTTGATCAGTCCTGCTCTTTGTATATCATGCTTATATCTAGTACCTTCTTAATTATCATGTCATAATCAAATAATATATATATATATATATATAATATATATATATATATATATATATATATATATATATATATCATAAAAAGGATACTTTATTCATCCTCCCTCTCATGGAGACCAAAAACCACAAGCCTAAGCTTTATCCAGTAACACTGACTCAATATATGAATAGACCCCAAGCCAACCTATATACAAGATTCTTTGCCAATCAAATCCCACTCATTATTATCACAATATATCCCTTTCATACTCAAAAGTTGCTCAAATATCTCTCCAAAGAGTTTCTTCAACCTGTCTCATAGCTAGCCATGTATACATCATCATGCTCAACCTCAGCCATGCTTAAGGCTACAGACTTCTCATCCAAAAATATCATGGTATATCTCATACTAAGGTAGCACCTAGATGTTCTCATCTAATCAATAACGATCCAAACAACATCAATATATCTATGCAGTCACATATCATAATGTTGATGATGTCATTTTGATTTAGCGGTTCTGATTGGCGGTCTCCCTTACATGTTGATGAGATAATTTTTGGCCATCAACACACAGGAAGAATGTCTCTAACCAAAAATCAATCATCCCATGCAAATATCTCGAAGTTTGCTCGATGACATCTCAATGTGTATGAAGATGCTCAATCATGAATTCACTCAAGTTGATCTATGCAAGACAAATATATACATACGAATGTTCACATAAAACATCAATTCTTCAATTGGCTGTTAGTTTCCAAGGTAGGTTCAATAATATCTCTTCATAACTTCTTGAAATTCAATCTGAGTGTCCAAGAATTTTCATTTCCACTTTCCAAAAACTCTTCAATAGCTTCACGATATAGATTTCATTTTCCCAACATAAGAACATAATTCATCATGCCATGATTCTTCATTTCAAAATTCAAAGGCTATCTCCCTCTTACTTTGATCATCAGAGGCTCATTATTAGTCAAGAATAGACCATCAGCATATAAAATCAAAATTAAAGTCATACCTCGGAGCACTTTTTAAGTAGAGGTTTGGATTGGCACATCTTCCTCGCTTCACTAGATAACTGTCAATGGAGACACACCAAGCTCGGAGAGCTTGATTCATACAATGCTTTATGTAAACATAACTCTTGACCAAACCAATATGCTTAGCCTTACATAAATCAATATTTTACAATCAAATTAACTAAGTCATCTTATCAAACCTTAGATTCCAAATCAAAGCTAATATCAAAGTCATAAAAGTTTTTTTCCAATAACCTTAAGACAAACTCTTTGAACCAAGTTCCAGGTGGAGCTTTCATCCAAATACCAAGTTATAACAAATTTTTATTTACCAAGCATTATCCAATCTAACTTTATCAATCCATCCTTATGTTCATAGCATGAATCATTTCTGTCACTAAGTAGGAATGGATACATCATGGATAACTCATATAAGTTTCATGTATATATCAATAATGAGTCATATATGTTCCATCCATTCATTGTGAGGTTACTTCATATTGAATCACAATTGTTTATGCTTCAACCATTGTGCCAAAGACAACAATACAAAATCATTAATGAATAACAATATTAGTCACTGAAAGTTACTATGCTCACATAGCACTATTATTAAGGCAACTCATAAGATATCAAGTCAAAACCCTATTTGTTATCACAATGAGTTCAATCCATCCATAACCCAAAAGCATATTATGCATCATGTCAATGTTCTAAAGCATCATCAATCGTCTGAGCCAATATGCTCGCTAAGTCAAGCCAACAAGCCAAATATTATCAAAATAACATACTAATATGTGTATACAAGTTTATTCAATACATTCACATTCTCTATAGTAAGTCAAACATTTAAAATTCCCTTCACATGTAACTTTCTAATGTCTGCTCCATAATTGAAGGACTATCATACTATTGGTGCATTCCTAATTTTATGCACAATGCTTTAGTTTTGTGACCTACAGACATAACCACACCCATAGGCTTTCTTCTGTGTGGTTGAGAGGATACAATTGTACCCTCAAGCTTGCTTCCATGTGTTTGAATCTTAGAGTAAAGAAAACTCTTTCTCCTCAGACCAGAACTTGCTACAGACCAACAATATCCAATATTTGTGTATTTATGTCAAAAAGCTTCAGTAATAAAGAATATTCTATATATTTAATGCAAAAGATAATAGGTGTAGAAATATTATAGAGATTTTCTCCCTTTGAATGGGAAGCCACTTCAATCATCATCATTCAAGTCATCAACTTGTTTATCATAATTCTATCATGCATCAACAAAATTGTTAGATCATAATATCAAACTATATCATGTTCTAAAACATATATCCAACATATTCATAGCATGTTAGCATAAATTACTTCATCATCATATATCAAACTTTCATCAAGAATTAGAGTCTTATGAGTAGGGCAGCTAACAGGTGTAACATCATACTTCAAAGATCATGAACACAATATCACTTACACAGCTTAGTTCATCAAGACAAGTTATCCAGATTCAACACATACACCAATTTACTAACAAGAAGATCTTGAATATCAATTTTATTATTACACTTTTATCATCATGGATATCATTCTTATCACAATTATTAACAATCGTATCAAGCTACCATATATCAAAAACAATGTGCTAGCCTTCTATATGAAATCCATCATGTCTAAGATGAGAGAATATTTCTTAAATATCAAGTATACCAATGTATCAAATATCAATGTTTCTAAGTAGCTTTACCATGACTTAAATAGAATGTAATATACTTATTAAATACCAAGTGCACCATCTCATCATAAGTACCATGAATCAAACTTACTTTCATATCCATGCATGAGCCACTTATGAAGGTGAAATTCCCATTATACCTTAGGGCTTACCTTGCCATCCAATATTGCAGTTGAAACATAACATTGAAACAATACATCATATATACCTTGTAGTATTTAGATACTTGTGTATCTTGACATTGGTAGCAGGAGCACTTTGTCGAGTTTTCATCAGCTGCCTTTTTCCTTTTTTAGCACTTAGCTCTTCTATTCTTGCACTAGCCATCTTTTCCAATACCTCAAATGATCCTCAAGTAGGATCCACTTATCACATCTCATCAAGAGGTTAGAAGTATCCAAATATTCACACATATATATGTAGGAAGTATAAGTAATAATCAAATCAATAAACCCAAACAGGAATAGAATCACAAGGAGGTAACATAAATCTAAAATGCACTTATCTTCAATGAGAGGATATCATCTCCCTCTTGAATCATCCTTCAAGAGTCATGACTATCCATTAACCATATAACATTATTTTCTTCAATATATTCATAAACTTCATTAATAACCAAGGCCTAATTGAGACCATCCCATCTAGGGCTACATCCAATCTATCACAAGTTCTTGAACATCTTCGCATTGATCATGCTACGGTTTCTAGATTTCATATCTCAAATCTTTGTCATAATCAGGGTTTCTTCCAAACCCTAACCCCATGATATCCATTAAACCATAATAACCATATTCCCTAAGGTTTCCTTCAAACCCTAGTATTCTTTTAGGTCTCTTCCATCTTCTCTTGCTTCTATCAAAAGTGTCTCCATAGGGGTGATCTTCAATGAATTTTATTTAGCCCATATTTGATACAATGTTAAATTTTATTTAGGGCTATATGTTTCTTTGCTTTGATAATTTCATTTCATTATTTCCATATTTAAATTCACCCCATAGCATCATATCATTATTCAAATTTACATATTTATTTAGAAGCATATGCAACTATGTAGAAAGAACAATATCTTCATCAATCTAGTGCAACATAAAGGAAGAATAGAAGAAAATAATTCACACATAGAAACACCAAGATTGGTCAGAGACCAAGGAAAACCCCACTATGGGTAAAACCATTTCAAATTCTTCTTCTTATTAGATTGTCATTGAATGATTTAGCAAAGAGCGAGTACAATGATTCATATTTTCAACCATAAACCTATCCAACAAAACAAATAAACAATATTCATGAGATGAACCCAACAATGCTAATAATCGAAACCATGATTGAGGAACTTGTAATCAACTGTCACTATCTATAGTCAAATATCAAACTTTGCAGTCAATAGTTGAAAACTTTAGTCAGCTGAAAATTCAACCTTTGGGTTCCAGTCACAGGGAAGATGTGGCATGCATGCAGCTAAAAGGCTTTGGTCAAAATTTCTTCATGACATGCCTATGACTGAAGTCGAAATTTCTCCATGACATGCTTGTGGTTGAAACCCAAAACCCTAAAAACAAAGATGCGAGCTTCGAACCTTGCAATTTCAGACCTTTGCCAACCAATCTCCGCGAACTTGCCTCAAACTTGTGGGAACCAAACCAAAGAAGAGAATAGAAGAATGCTCCATGATCATATCCAAATGAGGGTCACTTGAATTTTATTTATTGCCTTCAAGGGTGTCTAATTTGATTTAGGGTTGACCTGATAAAATATGCACATGTGGGTTGTAATTCAAAAATACACTTTCCCTTTTCCAAATTGAGTGCTTCAATAGTCAAAATTGGTCCTCTCAAAAAGAGGAATCTCATCCCATGGTTGAAATTTTTCACTTAGCTTCCAAATTAATAATAAAAAATCCTTTATCTTCCTTCTCAGGTCCCCCTTTAGGATAGTACTTTTTACTTTTATAATTGGTGACTCGTCTCCCTTACTAGCTGAGGAAGTCTCCCTCATACACATTACATTAGGTGTCTCGGAGAGCCTACATACTTGCTGTCCAAAGAGGTGTTATCATGTCTTGTGTGTGTGTGTGTGTGTGTTTGTGTAACCAAGGCATACTTTTGAGACCTTTCCAATGTTGGTTGGACTATATGATTGGATGGGACTCCTACACCAAATGGTGTGAGATCTAATTGGGACTTCACATTAGGGAGATCCCCTTAAAATTAAGGTAGCATCTAGCACCATCAACAGACCCTTTTAGGCAAGTTGTAACATGTAAAAGAATTTATTTTGAGTCAAGAAAGTCAAAATAAGCCTCTTAACACAAGTCATCACTGCTAGAGATAAGTCGACCCAGAGAGGGGTGATTCGACCTCAAAAGAAGCTTATATATAGAAGGAACTTCAAACTCATTTGGCACTCATACAAGTTCAATTTGCAATAGAAGGAGGATGATATAAGAGTGAAAAGACAAGGAAATAAGGAGAAAATAAAAGTGAAGGAAGAAAACCTTAATCTTGACCTATCTATCTCTCGCACGTTCAAATTAAGGTTTTTGTTCTACTGCAAGGGGGGTGAGAATTACAGGTTGAAATTTTGAAGTTACTGCAGGTCCTAATTTCTAAGAAAGAGGCGAAAGTTTGTGATTGGGGTAGGTTTGAAGAGGGTTGAATCTTGTTGACTAGAGTTGACTTTTGTCATTAAGGAAGGGCTTTGTTGAAGGGCTAAATTGGTGTAAGGAGGAGGTCTTGGTCTTGAGGTTTGGGTCTTGGTTTTTCTCATTTGAAGTAGAGTTTATAAGAAGAGAAGGGATTTTTTGGGTTTTCCCCTTGGAGGGATTTTGCCCTGGCTTGGAGCCTAATACTTATGTCTATTGCCTTTATTGTTTTTCTCTTGATAATTGTTTGATGAAAATATCTAATAAATAAACAAGAGAAGATAACTAAATGTTCACATGAAATTATTAAGGATAAGGAGAATTTGAATTAAAAGTTTTCCTACTGCATTCTCCAACACAATAAAGGATACCATGGAAGAGTGGCAAGATCTTGAAAACCAATTGAAGAAAATCACTCCATATTTAACATTTGTACAAATGTTGCAAAAAAATACCCACCAAAAGCATTATTCTAATCACATCCACAAATGGTGAGACCAACATTAATATTATTCAATCCCAGTAGCTTAATAAATCAGTCATCGTTAAAATCCAGTACTACTAGTATCTAAATGGAAGATCCCTAAAAATATATGTACTACTTTAAAAAAATGCATCTCCTTGCTTCTTTAGGATGAACAAGGCCTTGGGTTGAGGGGCCTAATTGACTAGTTGACTAAGCCAAATGGTCAACTAAAATGTAATAGAGTGAGACATGAAATAGTTGATAAAATTATTGGATTGGTCAAACCAAGGGTAGTTATGGCAATTACAACTACATGTTTGAATGAATAACACACACACATGCACACACACACACACATATATGGATCTAAATTTGAGATGTATATTGTTGATGACTAATTGACCACATAATAATATATACTAGTTGTTGCCAATCCCATAACTTCTCTCTGTCCCTTTCTCCTCCAACATATATGTATGTGTATTTATTAATTTGGTGTATATTATATGTTTTTTCTACTAGTAACTATTGATCATGTAATCCCTTTGTTTACAACAAACTCAAAAGAAACCTTCTCTTTACATCTTCAAGTTTTTTAAAGTGATGCTTATGTGCATGTTTCAATAGAGAAAAAAATCAAATTGGATCATAATGTAGAGAAATGTAATATCATTAGTTATAAATATGGAGTAGAAGCTACAAAATGTTGGAATCTAGTAATAAGGAATACAATTTATGGTCATGATGTGCTCTTTAGGGAAGTTAGAATTACTCCCAACCATGGAGCTGGACTAACCAAAAGCCTAACCAAAGATAATATAGTTTGAGTGGGAAAATGGAGAATTTAACTCAAAAGGTGCTTAAAAGAGGAGAAATTGCAGACCCTCATCTTAAGGATACATGTTTTGTTTTTTTTTGTTGTAAGCTTGGTAGGACTCTTCGATTTTAATTTCCATTACATACCCCGCTAAGGGGGAAGGGTAGCCCAACATTTGAACCCAAGACTTCCAGTTCGGTGAGACTTCATTTCCATGGCCACTGCCACTTGAGCTACCCCATGCGGACTTAAGGATACATGTTTGAGTAAGAAGGAAAATATCAATATGTAGTCCACCTCACTTTTGTTCTACCTTTGTATTATTTATTATTTATGATGTTCCTAGAATTTTTAGAGAGAGAGTCGATTATGAGCAAGGAAAATTCTAGAATGTTGAAAATAGCAACAAGAAATGTTAAAATAGCATCAAGAAAAATCCTTATTAAATTTGTCCTTGAATTAAATTGTAATTCCATATCTCATGACAAGTTGTAATATTTAAGTAACTTAATTTTACTTAGTTAGCTCAGTTAATTCAAGTTGAGGGTCTAACTAGAGTCATGTAGAGTGGTTCCTACTTTATAGGAGCACTGGTTGAGTTTATTTTGAGTTGTAATTATATAATTTAGTGAAACTAGTTCCAACTAATGGAGGAATTAGTGGGAGATCCAGTAGTGGGGTGTAACCTATAGTAGTGGTTTGTAATGAACATTGATCAACTAGTAAACTAAAGATTCACTCATAATTAACTCATGCATGTCAGATCAGAGAAAGACCCAGTTGAGATTGGAGTTCAGGGATAGTGTTCTATCAGTTGTAAAATCATCTGAATTATACATGTGGTGCATGCAGTCAAAGGAATGCCTATGAGGATTGAACAATTCACAATTGAGGAATTTCCACATTAAATAGAGGCTAATTCCCAAGGGAGCCGTGCAAGGAAATAGGAGCTTGGCAGGTAGCATAATTGGCTAAGCGTTGGCTTGAGCTTGTGTGGGAAGCAGTGAGATAGATAGAGATAGTGCAAAGGTTGCTTGGGCTTAAGGAAATCATTGTAACCTTCTCATATTTTCTTATTAATGAAATATACAGATAGAAAGGGTTTTTAGCTATGGTTTTCCCCATAAAATTATTGTGTTATGTGTGATTGAATTCCTTCTATTTTATGCTTCATGATTTCAATGATTGTTTATTGTTTCCACTGATGAGTAGAGTAGATTCAAGTCAATTGTTTTATCATATTACAATCTACAGTTTGAATCTACAAGGAATTTATACATGGTATCAGAGCTGAAATCACTATAGAAGAGGAGAATATGAGTTTGTCTTTTGCAGGAGAAATAGAATTTATCATATCATACTTCAGATTCAGCAGTATTTCGTTCTACGACTTGAGACTTGAATATGCCCTTGAGGGTAGTTCAAACTATATTTATTGGAAGGATAAGATGGAGGCAGTCTTGAAAGACAAAGAGCTTAAGGAATTCATAGACAAAGATATTCCTAAGCCAGTTCATGCTCAGGATCTGGAAGAGTGGAGAAAGTGTGTGGCAAAGGCAAGAAGGATTATCCTAGAAGGAGTTTGAGATAATATTGTCTCAAACCTCCAAGGTAAGGAAAATCCATTTGCAATTTGGAAGGTGTTAACAGACTTGTTTCAAAATAATAGTCACCATAGGAAGCTAGAACTGAAGGATAAGATCAGAAAAATCAAGATGGAGAAGGGCGACACAATACCAAAGTTCTTGACCAAGTTCACCCAATTTCGGGGTGAGCTTTGAAGTGTCGATGTTGCAAGTTTTCAAGACTATATGGTGAGCCTAACACTTCTAGGCCTTCCCAAGAGCTGGCACAGTTACCAGGACTTAGTTAATGGGAGGGAGAAGCTATCATAGTGGGAGTGGTTGTGGTATGACTTGGTACAAGAAGACATTCGGCGGAACACCAAAGATGGGACCTCATCAAAAGAAGTGGAAGAGTAATTTTCATCAGTTAGCAAAGAAAAGAAATCCAAGGTGTTATCACATTAACTTTGTTAAAAAAAAAAAACCAGAAAATGTGGACAGTGTTAGTGTCAGCATTTTAGTTGTAATAAATAGGGAAATCATCGATAACATGAATATCAACACTTTAAGGTTCTGATAATGTTTTCTAAACAAATTCACTGAGAATGGGCTTACCAACATTGTCGATATAATTAACAGGTCGATTTTCAGTGCCAAAAAAAAAAAAAAAAAAAATCAAATTTAAATTTTGGAATTATGCTCACCACGTCAGTAGCAACGATATGGTTTGAAAGTGTGCCACGGGTAAGTGTAATGTTAAATCATCGATTTTTCCACTGCCATCAGTATATCATTTATCAATTAATCATGGATTAAAATGTGTTTTCCTCGGATTGTAATAATTTCCCTGAATTTTAATGATTTCCCTTCCCCACCGTTAAACTCATTTCACTTTGTAAATTCGTGTTTTAATTTTTAAGTTTGGTTACTTTGTTGTTAATTGGCAATGGCTAGAAATATTCCATCTGTATTCTCCCAGAAAGACCTAGGATCAAATCTTGGTGTTTGTTTCCAACTAAAGTCTATGATGGGGAAAGGTGGCAAGGCTAACCTGGCCGAGCCCAAAGCACCGTATGTGTTGGATATTTATCCTGATATCTAGTAGCAATTTCACAAGGCTAGTTGGAGTGAGTTCTTCCACCGTTGTACAAACTACCATGATTTTGTGGCTTGTTCATTTGCTCAGAATTTTGATGGAAACTGGGTGGAAGTCAGTGGGCTCTCCTTCTCTGTTACAGAACAATTAGCCTTATAGGCCACAACCTTGCCAACATATGGTGAACGATTTTTTAGAAGCCATGTGTTGGAAGGGGTTGATGTGCCCTTCTTTCTAAAGGAAGAATTCAAGAATCGAAATTGGAGAATCAGGGTTTGGAGGAACTAGATACAGGATAAATGACACGGCCTACTTCACATTACTCAATAGTACTTCACATGCGAAGGAAGGTTCAACCGGGTAAATATCTATCACTTCCATTTTCTTGCACATTTAACTGGTCAAGTTAAGATGAATGCTTGTTTCTATTTGTTGGAGATTCTTATGCATATGGAATCTTGTTTCAGAGCCAAAACTGACCTTTCTCCCCATTTTATCTACCAAAAATCCCTCATTAAACTATTGATTGAAAACCAGTTGGCCAAAGCAAAAAGAACCTTGAGCCACTTCCTATTTTTGGGAGGTTTTCAATCTCAACGCCCTAAAAATCGAAGAGGAAGGCCAAAAATTGTTAAACAGGGGAAAAAGATTCAAGAAACAACCCATATTGAGCCAACTCCTAGCCAAAAGGACACAAAGGTCCCTTCTACATCCTATGGCCCTAAAATCCTAAAATTTTACCAAATAAAGAGTGTCAAGATTAGTAAACTAAACCCTATATCTCCTGTAAACTTACCTTCTACTATCAATTCTCCCCAGGCCATGAGTTCACCTGTTGAAGCCTCCACTATAGACACAACTATGCCTGAGATCATTAAAGGCAAAGAGGTCGAGTTGAAACCCAAGTTAAAGAATTATTGTTTGAAACTTTTAAAGGAAGCAAAATACCCCATACAAGGACACCAAACAAATTAAGGTTTAAAATAAATCTTAGAAGAAACTCATATTTGGCCAAGGAGGTAATTGATGTAGATAATTTGTCATTGAAGGACCTTATCATCAACATAAAGAAGACTGCAGGCTTTAAGAAGAGTTGAGGCAAAGAAAATAAAGGAAAAGGTCCTATGGAGACAAGGCAAAGCAAGAAATAGAGGCTGGAGAAGGGATGTGCTTCCAAAAGTAGCCAGTACCCTCAGCTAAGAGGCTTGGGGTCATTTTCAAAAAATTTGTTATGCACTTAAGAAACAACATTTTTGGCTTTATCGCTAATAGTTTTCTTAACAACTTTTTTACGTACAACAAAGCAGGGAGGAGCAAACATTCCAACTATTAGAAATTTCGAAAGAAGCAGGAGTTGACATCTCCACTATTAGCGATTTTCAGGAACATAAGTTGGCATCTCCATTTTCAATGATTTTGAAGGGGAGTGTGGACATCTCTATTGTCAGCGAATTTTGGCAAGAGAAATGTTGACATTCCCACTATCAATGAATTTTCAAAAATAGGTAGAAAGGAAATGTTGAAATTCAATCTATCAGCGAAATCTTCAACTCAAGAAACTAAAGAACCTGACAACAGTAGTATCAACAAATTTCACTAGGAAGCCCGAGGGAGAATAACTGTAACAAAAAAGCAATTTTTTGTGAAGGATTGAACGTGTTTGCAGAGGGACGTGTTTTCCAGCGAGGATTCAGTTCTATCAATCATGGACCTGTTTCTATGTTCAAGGAGTATATTCTGAATATACTTTTATTTGCCTATATGTTGGCATATATTCCAACAAATATTTTATTTTAGGAAAAAACTTAATGTAATTAACAATATTTTCCACATGCATGAACTTAGAATGTTTTGACATTTTTGGATTATTGTAATTAAGTTTGAAACTATATCCTTTGATCAATTAATGTAATGTCTATAAAGACAATTTCTAAAAAATAGAAAAATGTTGGTTTTTATTGTAAAAATGTTAACGTTCTTGTGTATTTGTGCAGATATTAAATATATTGCAGTTTTGATGAGAATTTTTGGAAAATTCATGTGTTGTAGTCTCATGTCCATTATTTTTTTGTTTATGAAAAATATTCATGTCTGGAAACTTTAGTATCTGAATTGGGATTCTTTATGCTCTGGTTTCGTTATTTCTCAGTCATTAGTACTTATTGCTTCTATCAGCGATAATACTATTTTCTTCATTTTTCTTCTTCCAAATTTCTCAAATTGCCAAAGGAGTTATTGTTACCCTGCTTTTTGTGTCTTTCTCATTAGGTCTGCAACATCAATTGATAAAACTGGACTCCATGCCCAATGTTTTGATTTTATATGCGGCACATCCGAATTTCATTCCACAAACTAAATCTGGCCATAGAGCTTAAAGTGTAAAACCTACTACTACAGTGACCTAGGGTAGTTGTGTTTTAGGGAGAGATCCCTATCTAGGTTGAAGGGCCATCTTTCAACCTTAAAGAGGTTCAAGGTTACCTTAGTGGTTTTCCCGTAGTTGGGTTTCCTCTAAGAGATAACACAAGGGAAAGAAGTTCCAAGGCAATAAGGGCAGCAAGAGGAAGGACTTGTCCAACATCAAGTGTTTTCATTGTCATGAGTTTGGGCACTATGCCACCAAATTCCCACAGAAAAAAGCAAGAAAGAAGGAGCATGCAGTAGTAGTAGTAGGTGAAGCTCTAGCTTCACAATTTGAACTTGATTTCACTCTTACTACATGCATGGAAAGCACTATAATGGGAAGAATGTGCTATCTCGGTAGCGGTGCCTCATTCCATATGACAAGGAATAGAGATCTCTTTAGTGACTTAGAAGATAAATACCTCAAGCATAACATAGAGTTTGGATATGATGGGAGGTATAACACAACCGACATCAATACTGTTAATTTTCATAGGGAGTTTGGCTCCCTGTCAAACTCACATATGTGATGTATGTTATATGACTAAAGAAGAATATTGTTTCCATCGTGATATTGGAAGACCGTGGCTACGATGTTATTTCTAGTAAAGGAAAGGTTTTCCTTAGACACATCGCCATGGGACAAGTGAAACAAATTAATGTGCAAGTTAATAACCTGTATGCACTTGAGGTAAAACATGCATGCAAAGCCTTGAGGAGCAAGGAAAAGTTTATAGACTTGTTGGTTGAGAGGGAGCATGAATTACCTCTCAACATGCAGCCTCAGATGCAGCCTCAGAAATAGCCTTAGTAAGTTATGGAGTTGCCTCAATTGGAGAAGTATAGAGGAGACTGAGTAGAGATATCCACTCAAGCAGATACCTCCAATAGGGGTGAATTTCAAGCCAAGTGGGAAGAGGGAGCACATGCAACCATACCTCCTAGTGTGAGGTGGGGCGATGTGAAGCAATAGTCCCAAGAGTTTCATAAATTTGGGTGGGGTCCATTGAGAAGTGTTTGTCTCATGGATCATTATCTTGCTATGGAGTCCCACAATATTCAGTAGCAGGAGGATTAATGTCAGTCATATACTAAGGAGTACAAATCAGTGTTGACAGCAGAGCAGGAGGCTTAGTAGCAGAGTCAGCAACATCATAGTTTTTCCTAGTAGACAGTTGCAGACACAGTTGATTCAATTTTTTTTGTTTCGATGTTTTTTTTGGGTTGTAGATATTGCAGCAACACCAACAACAATGACAAGTGTTGCATGCAAAACATTCCAAAGGTACCAGATCAGGATAGAGTTGATTTTCTTTCTTGTTGAGAGGGAGTGTTGAAAATAACAATAAGAAATGTTAACAATAACATCACGAAAAATCCTAATTTAATTTGTCCTTGAATTAAATTAGGAATTAAATTTTATTCCATATCTCATGACAACTTGTAATAGTTAAATAAGTTAATTTGACTTAGTTAGCTCAGTTAATTCGAGTTGAGGGTCTAACTAGAGTCATGTAGAGTGTCTCCTACTTTATAGGAGACTGGTTGAGTTTATTTTGAGTTGTAATATTTAATTCAATTTAACTGAGTTAAATTTAGTTAAACTAGTTCCAACTGATGGAGGAGTTAATGGGAGATCTAGTAGTGGGTTGTAACCTGCAATAGTGGGTTGTAACTAGCACTGATCAACAATTAAAATGAATATTCACTCATAATTAACTCATGCATGTTAGATCATAGAAAGACCCAATTGAGATTGGAGTTCAGGGACAATGTACTATCAATTGTATAATCATCTAAATTGTACATGTGGTGCATGCAGTCAAAGGAAGGACTATGAGGATTGCACAATTCATAATCGAGGAATTTCCATATTAAATAAAGGCTAATTCCCAAGGGAACTATGCAAGGAACCAAGAGCTTAGCAGGAAACATAATTGGCTAAGTGTTGGCTTGAGCTTGTCTAGGAAGCAATGAGATAGATAGAGATAGTGCAGAGGTTTCTCGGGCTTGAGAAATTCATTATAATATTCTCATATTTTTTTATTAATGCAATATACAGATAGTAGGTGTTTTTAGTTGTGGATTTCCCCATAAAATTATTGTGTTATGTGTGATTGAATTCTTTCTCTTTTATGCTTCATGATTTCATCAATCATTTATTGTTTCCGCTAATGAGTAGAGTAGATTTAGGTCAATTGTTTTAGCATATTATAATCTGCAATTTGAATATACAAGGAATTTCTATATGGAAGAAGGAAATGGTTGAATAAATGGAGCCTTATACAAAAATGAGGTATGGGACTTGGTCAAGATTCTTGATAGAAGAAATTATTTTGGTAGAAAATGGTTTTTTAAGAAGAAGGTCAACACATAAGATAGAGTGGGGAAGAATAAGGATCAGTTAATAGCAAAAGGATATTCCTGGGTGGACGAAATTGAATTTGGTGATATTTTCTCTCTTGTTTCCAAATTGAATTCCATTATACTTTATTATATCTTTCTACGTCATTTTATCTTAAAGTAGAAGAAATGGATGTAAAGACATCACTCATATATGGGGAAGTGGAAGAAGAAATATACAAGAAACCATTTGAAGAGTTCATAGTGGAGAGTAAAAAAATCTTGGTTTGTGCCAAGTTTAAATAAAAAAACCTATATGGCCTAAATTAATCCCTGAGAATATGGTATCAAAAGTTTGATACTTATATGCTAAGATTGAGATTTGTGAGAATAATGTTGATCATTTTTTGTCTTCTAAGCAATTTGGTGATCACTTTATTTATGTGGTATTGTATGGTAATACTATGTTTTTAATTGGAACAACAAGGATGTTAGGTCTTATCTATTATCTAAGATTGAAATGAAGGATTGCAGTAGTGCAAACTTTATTTTGGGCATGAATATTAAAGAATCGTGCTAATAGGAAACTCTAGTTAACCCAAAGGAAGCATGCTACTACAATTTTATAGAGGTTTGATATGTACAAATGTAAATTGTTCAAGGTTCCTATATTTGTAGGTTTAAAGTTATATTCAAAACAACATCAAAGACATAAGATGAGATATAGGACATATCCCATGTTACCTATATTAATGTTGTTGGTAGTTTGATCTATATTATCATATATATTAGATAAGAAACTTTCCATGCAATTTGAGTTTCGGGTAGATATAAGTCAAAACTAGAGAAGGAGCACTATATAACTATAAACAGGGACTTTGGGTATTTGTATAATACTATAGTTATTCAATATGCTACCAAGAAATACCTAGACTAGAAAAAGTGATAGATGTAGGGGGTTGTGTTGATGAAAACTAGGATGGAGGTCTTGACTACAAAAGTTTTACAAGTGGTTATGTGTTTAACCTATTTGGAGAAGCAACCAATTAGATGAGTAAAATATAGGACATAGTTGCACTTTCTACTACAAAAGCTAAATAAATGGAAACCACACATGCAAGTAAGAAACTTATATGGTTGTAGATATTGCGTTTAGGTATTAGGTTTGTATATGAGGATGTAAGGTTATTTTGCAATAGTTTAAGTGAAATGATTCAAGAAAAGAACTAACAACTGCCTAAATTGACATATTTTTAGCACTCATCCAATACCTTTTGCCCATAATTTTCCTACTTTCCATCATCTCTTGTTACCTTTTCCATTCATATTTATACATTTTTTCGTAAAGGCAAGAATATCCTTTTATGTGCCATTTGAATGCTCATTCATATGCATTTTTTGGGAAATTGTTTCCTTTTTGTATTAACAGTTGCATATAGGATACAAAGACTATACAAGTGCAAATCAACACAGATTTTTCAATAGTAATTGCAATTCCCTAAAGGTGTTTCAATTCCTTTCAGGTGTTGCAACACTCTCTGATTAAGCGTAGTTAAGTTGTTGAAACTCTTCATTACTACTAGAACTATGGGATATGACTCCAAAGAAATGAAACTTCAATTGTTGTCATTTTTGTTGCGACTTTAGTGCTATGATTCATATTAGTGTGACTCGTGTTATCCCTAACATCATTGTTATGACTTGTGTTTCCCCTAACATATCTACCCTGACTAGTTTCATGTTTCTGCAACTCTTTGTACATCCCATTGTTGCGACTATAGTGATAATTTTGTAACTCCGCACATATTGTGTCAGTGCAACAATCAACCAAATAGCTATCAATTTTGGATCGATCATGAAATCAACATAAAATTTCTCACGTAAGAAAATGACAGGAACAAATGGATGACCAACAAAATAAGATGACTCAACCACCATCTATCAAGAAACTAAATTGATTTAGTCGATGGTCATTTTTTTAACATTTTCTGAAGAATTCGAAGTAATAGGATGAATATCCTAATTCTCATGGATTCCCATCCACATGTTTGATTTATTTAGATAAAATAGAATTTATATAAAAAATATATTCCCTCCTTAAGCGAAGTAACACTTAGCGTGTAACTAGTAACCAAGATAATAGTAACAGAGGAACAAGTTATTGTACTTTCATATTTCTATAATTTATTTTTTTTTTCTCTAGTTCGAGTAATGGTGTGTTGAGCATTCACTCAATAATGATTTTCTAACCAGTGTCTCATCTAAATAGGTAGGCCCCCCTCCTTAATTAGGCATTGTCTATATCCATAGTGTAAACATAGTTGTAATTTATATTTCTGTTCATTTCTAATTTACCATATTTTTCGTGTTATTGTGACTCCAAATTACTAACCGCTACAAGTCTTGTAAATTACATTGTTGAAACTCTAAAAAATAGGTTTATTGTTGCAACTCACATATTAATGTTATCTTCATTTATTCACTAATTAATTTGTTGAATGAGTGATAGCATTTCTCGAGTTAGGGTTGTTTTTGCAACTCTATTATAGTTGTAAATTGCTCCATTTCTAGAATTATAACATCTCTATTTTTCATAAATAGTTTGGATTGGTTTTCTTATAAAGCATTTAGTTTATGGGTACATTTTATTTACAAGAAAGTGTGAATTAATGGTTTGTAATTGAATGCATTTCATTGCACATGAAACTGCATACTAAGTTACAACAAGCAAGATCACTTTACTACTTGAGCATGTCACCTTTAGATGTTGGTGTGATGTACTTTCTTGTAACATAGATTAGACAGTGTGCCTCTACATTCATGCAAGAGTGGTGCGAAAGATATTACATGGTGACTTGTAAAAGAATATATATATATATATTGAACTATGACAATCAATTAGTTACTCCAACTTCAGACAAACACATGACTATAATAGCATATGTGATGCATGGAAATTCAAAAGTTCCCCTAAAAATATTGGGTGGATAATTAAATTAGAAATATTTTGGTTGTCTCTTTAAGCAATTATAAAGGTAATTAAAAGGCTTGTCATTTTTTTTGCATCATTGCTTTGGAATTTTGAATATTACAGCCTCTACTGTATTGCTTGATTTCTTTAGTTATTGTATGATTTTATTTGTTGTTATATAACTTCTTTATAGATGTATTTCTTTCAAGGAAGGTTTGATTCACTAGTCTTCTAATTTTTTCTTTTTAGCAGTTTGTTTTTGATAGAATGACTTGTTAGATGCCTAGGAGTAGAGATAAAGTTGGTATATGTTTCAAAAATCTCTCTCAAACAAGCAATGCAAGTTGTTGGATACCTATACAATTAGGTTTCATATTTCATGATGGGCAAATTCAAATGCCAAATATGCTCTGCTTTGCTGACACAAAGATCCCATATTTCCAAGGAAAGGCAAGGTGTATACATGCCTTCATGTTTATTAAATTTTGATGGATGGTCCAACAGTCTAATCTGGATCATGCCATGTTTCAATTTTCTGTTGTAGAATAGAGAAAGAAGTCTGTCCAAACTGTTTAATCTTGGCAGATCAGTAGTTAGGCAGAGAAGCTAAGGTTCCCAACTGCTTAATCTGGGGCCTTGGAAGAAATAAGGGTAGTGCTAGATAGGAAATCAAAGGAAAAAGCCAATGAAAAGAAAAGGCACATAAGGGTCTGCAAGTCCAAGTGCACCCTCCAAGAAGAAACAAAAAATGCTAGGCAGATAGATGGGTAGGTAGATGGGGTTGCAGAAGTGGTGTTCCTTCCAAACTGAATCTTGCTGATCAATACAAGGAAAACAACATAATGGAGCATGTCTAACTTCCCTTATTTCCTGATTTATCACTCATTACTAACATCCCTTCACCAGTTGTGGTTATATAAGAATTCAAGGTTTTATGGTCCTTGTTGCCTTTAAGAGCCACATTTCTTGTGCAAAATTCTTTTCATTTTGATCTACTCCCTAATATTAAGTTGTTTTCAAGTAAACTTAGTAATATCACTCCTCATGCACCTTCTCCCTCCATATTAACCTTTAACTTTTATTATCTCACTCCCTATGTCACCCTTTCCCTACTATTATAACACCATGGTGTATAAACCCCAAAAATTCTATAAATATCCCCCTTGGCATTATAGCCATAGGACTCACTACTAGGGAATTGAATTAACACCTAGTTAGTTTAAGAACCCAAGCCTTACCTTTTTGTCTCCCTCAGAACTCATCTACCTAGTAAAACCTTCATGTTGCCTAAAAACCCTTGGAAAAACCCTTTGCACCATTTTAACCCGCTCAAAAGGCGAAATACCTTGAAAACTCACTTTGTCCGCCTTATCCTAAGTTTGGGACCCATTTGCGCTTTTATGCGAAATTGTATGAAAAACCCACTTAGCCTAAGTTTTAAAAGCCATGCGCGATTTTGCAAAAAATACATTGAAAAAACCATAGTTTTCCGCCTTATCCTAAGTTTGGGACCCAATTGCGCTTTTATGAAAAATTGTATGAAAAACCCACTTAGCCTAAGTTTTAAAAGCCATGCGCGATTTTGCAAAAAATACATTGAAAAAACCATAGTTTTCTGCCTTATCCTAAAGTTTTCGGCTATACATGACTTGATAAAGAAATACATTGGAAACCATGAAAATCATTGATATTTCTAAGGCCCCCACCGGGCACAAATCCCGTCAAAAACAATTGTTTATTGTTTGCCCGACGCCGTATCATCTGCGCAGTTCAACAGCCCGTCGACCGTCCGATCAAGCACTTTTCATCTGACGGTTGACGTGGATGTCGGACCGGCCCCGACGTCCGAAACATATCGTCCGATATCTGTCAGAGGCTGACGTCAGGCCTGGTCCACCCGTCGCCCCCAAATCGTATCAGAGCCCCCTCTGACAGATTCCTTTCCGTAGCATAAGCGGTGCGATATGATACCGCCGTGGTTTCCGGTTTTCCGCCAATCCGCCTGCCTACGTCAGCGCCGCGTCACTGCCTGCATCATCGCCACGTCCGCAACCTCCGTCCACCATTGCTCCACCTGTCTGCCACCTCACCACCCCCGTGGACCACTCATAAGTCGCCACGTCACCTGATGACGTCATGCTGACGTCATCCTACCCTGACCCACCTGATGACGTCATGCTGACGTCACCCGAAAAAGGCGCGAATGTCCAAAAAAAGCCATATTTTGTCAAATTTTCGCGTTTTTTTGCACTTTTTGCAAAACCTGTTGTTGCGCCCTCTACATGCATTTTACGTCCAAAATTTCACCAACCTGCTCAAATCGACCTGGAGACCTTTGGCGCGCCTACCCACCTGCATTCGTGACCCGGACCATCGAGTTTACCAGGTATTTATCCCTGCAAGTTCTCTCTAAGCCTGGTTTTTGTCTGCAATAACTGAAAACTCACTTAAGGCATTGAAAACGCATAAATCACCGGTGAATTCTCTGCATCCAGTTCCCATTTGGAAATTGAATGGTCGAAATTCATTAGCCGATCCTGTTTAAACAAAACTTTCATTAAAAACCTGCATTTTTCGCGCAATCGTGAACAGGAAACTTGGTACCTACACCTAATTATCAAGAAGGGTCTGCCAAAGACAAGTAGTCACCTCCTCAAGCAACTGTGGGCAGTATTTCAATTGCTGCAAGCTTACCCTGTTATCCTTCATTTCTCAATTCACCTCTTCACCTAGGAAGTACTCTTTTTCTGTTGCCCAGTCTAGTAACATCAGTCTACATACAAAACAGAGTCTAAGTAACCATGGAGACTCCAGTTGCACCTGTGGACCTCAATGTTGCTCCCTTGAATGCCCCTCAGAGAGAATTGGAGTGGCAGGATTTGGCAGACTTAGATTATCAAATATCAGAAGACTCCTTAACACACAGCAAGTTCCACCTCCACCTGCTAAATGAGCTAAAGGCAAAACATGTGGATGGGACAGATATATTGGGCATTTGGGATTCCTTCCTCCCAATCTTCAGACTCCCTCAGGTCAACCAATTCCCTGACCTCATTCATCTGTGCGCTGTATGCTGTGATCCCACTCAGAGAGCTGTGCTTGACCCTTCAGGCTCAGTTGTATTCTACATGACCCCTGAGGCCATTAGAGAGATGCTGCAGTTTAAAACTAAGAAGAAATTGGTTCCCTTATCTTTGTTGGATCTGATAAACCAGGGAGCTAGAATGCTGACAGACGCTTAGATCACAAAGCTGAACCAATTGTTTATCAACTCTGACACTGTGCAATACCCTCCTATTTTTGCTGGTTACCTCAACCAATTGGGCGTAGACCTTGCAGATATGATCAGCTCCATCTTGGGGTATAAATCACTTGAGTATGTGGATGAGACTGTACTAGTGAGGATGACTATGTTTTCCCCTGGCAAAACTCCAATGTGTTATGACTATGCCACCTACATATCAGATAATATGCATGAGCAGTTTATGAACCTGTCAAGAGAGAAGGTGTTCAGATACACCTCCTACATCTACCACTTAATTCTATATTATCAGCATGAGAAATTCTCCTTCATTGTCAAAAGAATGGATGCACAAGGTAATCCAAGGTCAGTAGTGTACTGGAGCTCAGTTTTTCATTGCAGAGCCTACTCTCCATACACTTACTATGAGTTTATAGACCTCTTCATCCACCCAGCCATGTCTATGTTCCTGAGCTCGCCTCCTCCAAGACTGACAGACGAGATGTAGAGAATCCTTCAGTTGTCCAAAGTGTACAGCATTGGGGATTGGTATTTTTACCAAAACTACACCGTTATCAGAATATATGGTTGTGAGTTACCCCCAAGTATGTGCCCATGAGACTATTTGCCCTTGAATACTTCAGGCAATTTGGGAATGCTGATATGATACATTTCTCAAGCAAGGGTAAGAAGGCACAGCTGAAAGTGAAAAACCAATTGGGCCACCTTGTTTTGAACAAAAGGGAGGAAGGCTGGAAAGAAGCTGATAGAAATCTAGAATGCCTTGGCCTAAAGACCAGTTTCCTCTGGAAACCCTATGACCCCAATCACTCCATATCATTAAGAAGGGTCAAATATAGGCTCTCTAGTTATGACCATTTAAGGTTTCCTCACATTGAACAATATGCAAATCAACCAAAATGGAAAAGAGGCACATTAGAGGAACATATCACACTAGAAGAACTGAATGAGAGAGCAAGAAGAAATCTTCTTAAAATGGCTGACTTGGAACTTCCTGCACAGGTATTCTCTCTGCCAAAGCCTCAAGCAGGAGCAACTGCCTCATCCTCTACAGCACATCAACAGGTAGTCCAAACTACAAACCAAGCTCAGAGCAAAGGCAAGGAAAAAGAAATGGAGCAACAGGTACAACAGGCACATGTTCAACAACCCCCACAGGTACCACAGGCACAAAAGGAGCAGCCAGGGCAGGGGGAGCAGACAGCAGAGGCCCCAATGGCCACACAGCAGCAGCCAACACAAATGGCACCTCCCAGGCAACACTCAAGGATTGAATTTTCTGTCCTCCAAACCCCTCAAAGGGAGGATGTAAACAGGAAAAGGGACAGAGAGACTCCCCTTATTACCTCACCAACTCAAGGGGAGAAGAGGCAAAGGTTAAACCCTTTCTCTGAAGAAGAAATGCCAATGGGGAAGACTTTAGGTACAGGCCTGCCCAGCATGGAGGCCTCAGCCAGCTCCTTCCAACAAGAGCAAGAAAGGGCAGTAGGAGGAGAAGTTAGCTCCTCAAGCCAGCAAAGGGAAGGCGAGAAGAGCATCAAGAAGCAATTTAAGGACATTAAAAAGAGAAATGAACCCTTGAGGCTGCAGTTATATAATCACTTATTGAAAATGGCTCCCACAAACCAGCAAAGACTCATGTCTGCATATGATGCACATGAAGGAAAAATGATTATGAGCCATTTTACACGAGTAGTGCAGCAACTGCAGTCAGCTGCAGATTATATCAGGACCAACCTTGAGGTCTTGTCCAAGGACATCCACTCAATGGATCAAATCGAACTACATAAACAAACGGGTGAGATGGTGTATGCCACCTTGGCAGATAAAACCGTGGTGAACTATAGGCTACAAAATAGCCTGAATAACACCACTGCACAACTTGAGCTGGAAAGGGCTTCCTCTCAAGCAAAGGACAACAGGATCAAAGCTCTAGAGGAAATCATAATAGAGCTTGGACATGATCCTAAAGATGTCAAGGCAGTGCAGGAGATTCTAAAGCTGAGGGATGCTGATATGGCAGCACTAAGGAAAATGATAAAAATCCCAGCAACTCTTCATCCTCAAACAGAAGAGATTTCCCAGCTCAGACAAGATAAGGATGCAGCCGCTATGCTAGTTACATTATATAAAGAGCTCATCCACACACAAGAGAAGTTGTAGGAATCAGAGGCTACCCTTCAGGCAGCATTAAAGCAAAAGGAGGCAGGGCAAAGTTCACAACCTCCTCCAGAAACAATTAATCTGGAGGAAGCTCCTCAAACCACTGCTCCTCCCAGTCAGCAGACACAACAGGTAGCACCGTCCACCCCAGCACCAACAACAGAGCAGGCTGAAAGCCTTGACATGCAGAAGCTGAGGAATGAGATTCAAGCCTTGGAGTCTCAAATGTCAGGGTTGAATCAGGCCAAAGACACTTTGGCTAAAATCAATGAGAAATATGACAAGTCCAAGCAGAATGTGGCCGAAAGAGAAAGAGAGGTAAAGGCTCTCAAAAAGAGAATAACTGAGCTAGAAAAGGATCTCACACTGGACAAGGTGACATCTGAGCTCAAAAGGATCCTATGGGCCAATATTGGCCAGTCCATCACAGATCAGTGGGAGTACATTGAGGCCATCCATGAGCAAATAACGCTCAGTGGGAAAGCACACAGAGAGATCCAACGGGCAAGGGCATCTCTAGGAAATATGCCTGAGATTGCCACTAAAATGATAAATGTGCTGAACTACAGGACAAGCTCCCAGCTCATCAAAATGGGAATTGGCAATAGGACTGAGACCATCTCAATGATCAAAAGGGTCCTGACATTAAGAAACCTGGTTCAAACCCTAGAAAGAAGAACCCAGGATATGCAAGCAGATATCAACAAATTCCAGGATAGGTTCATGGCATTGCAAAACAGGGGTCTTCCTAGCTTGCTGGAGCCATCAGGAAGGCTGCTCTCACATGAAAAATATGCCAAGAGAGTGAACACTTTTGCTGGAAATCAAATTGTAGAGACAGCTAGTACATCAGCAGAAACAGGACCAGCAACAGGACAGACCCTCTTCAACAGGGTGGAGAGTTTATTTTTTATTATGAATGAAATCACACACTTGTTTAATGAGCCTCCCCATTTTTACAAGTATACAGAGGCAGATGAGACCATGGGGTCAATTTTGAGGCATCAATTGCCTACACAGGATGTGTGGGATAATTTGATACAATTACTGTTAAATCAAAGTCAGTAATTATGTTTTTACTTTTTGAAAATATTTAAGTTTTCATACACAGGAAGATAAAGACACATCAGTAGGTATGCAGAAAAGGGCTGAGCCAACTCAGCACAAATATTCAGCCACCACAGCAACACTGGCAGTCACAGGTGACAGGGCAGAAAAGCTACAAGAGGACAGAGCTGCACAGACACGTCATTCAGCAGTTATAACAAAGCGCTCAACCGACTCAGTGAGCTCCAAAGGTCAAATTGTTCTAACAGGAGTAAAGATCCTTTATGTTGCATTAAAAATTGTAATAACTTCTTATCTGCAATTTCTGTACGAGTTAATGAAGATATTTTACCTCTCAGATGACTCAATTCCTGAGATATTTTTGTATGAAACACTTCTATATATTCCCCCTTGCATATGTTAGTAGGGGTTGGACGTTGGATGTAAGAGATTGTTCATATCCATTCTGCCTTCTTTCATTGTAACTCTCAGAGAAGTAATACAAAGGATGATGGAATTTCCAAAGCTCTGTGTTGCTTGATGTTGTCTGGTGTTTAGCTGAAAGTGGCAGGATTCCTACGTATTTCATGGCACAATAAGTTTCTCTTGTAACTCTTTGTTATGTGTTTGTTATCTTTCATATATCTTTCATGTTTCCTATGTTTAACAGTTAAATAGCAAGGAAAAATAATAGTTCCAGGACTTAATCACAGATCACCCTGAACTCAATCTAAGCTATTTGAAAAGTCTTTCTTCAGTTATAGTAATGAAAGCGTAATTCTTAATTGCTACCCTTTCACACTATATCATCACAGTGATTATTGTTTCAGGAATTCAAGTTTGCTCCTGAGGAATACATCCCTTTCCCACACCCCAGCTTAGTGGAAAATTCTTAATTGCTTTTCACTGGTTGTTTGCACTCCATCATCACAATTTAAAGTTTGTTTCATGAAGTATCTAAATGGCCCTATAACTCCAGCTGCATCAAACTCAGGATTTCAAGAAACCAACAGCCACAGACTCCATTGCCCAATGGACTAATTTTACCTGCAGAACTACATTTCAAAGCTTTCAGAAAAGAATCCTCCCAACCAAACATAAACCAAAAACCTTCACTCCATAACTAGCCTAAAATCTCCATAGAACAGAGACAAACCTTAAAGAGAGAGCCCTCTCTGATTACAGCTGGGCTAGAAGCTGTAGTCCAAAGATTGGTTAGTGGTTACCCCGGCCGTATTCCCTTGGGAGGCATAGGGAACAGCCTGGGTGTTAACAGGGTGATTTCATTGGGATACTGTCCAGACCTGTTGGCAATGTAGCAACACCAGAGATGAAACTAAGACTCTGACATCTTTATTGCTTGTGTACAAATATACCCCTCATCCCAAATCAAAACAATTGACTTGAATTGGCTTGGAATATGTGTTGACCAATCAAGAGAATGGTAAGGGACTATATCTTTAACTCAAGTTTAGTTTTGAAGCCATGACGATCAAAGAATTGAAAAATACTTCTGAAGGAGTTATACTCTCTTTTCACAAACAAGGTCCATATAAAGAGTTCAACTTCTACCAGTGTGCTGCCAATGTTGTAGCTCTTGCAACTACCCTCCAAAATTTTGTCTTCACCTCATTTTGGAGTCTCCCTCCTCGAAATCATTGCAACTATCCTGCACTGATTATGTACTTTTTCTTATTTGAGTTCATTTGTCATTTCATTGATTGTGTACAACTCACTTGTCCTATCGGTCAACGACAAGCACACCCAACACTTGGTTATCATCAGGTCAATCGGTGTTCAGGAAAATATGTGCAAATATGGAGAGCATCTTGTATTCTTCTCTAGAAATGCACAGAGCATCCTAGCAGTTTCCTTGCACTCAGAAATTGCATAGTGTAGGCCAAACAACCTTGCTCTGGAAATTGTGTAGAGTAGGCCAACTGACACTGCTATGGAAATTTATGTAGTTTTAGCTAGTTGTACTACCTCTAGGAATTGTGTAAAAACTAACCCAGCTACACTATCTTCCAGAAATGTGCATAGCAACTAGGCCAACTACACTGCCTTCAAGAAATGCACAGAGTAGCCACATTAGCCGCACTGTCCTATGGAATTGTGTAGAGCTGACCAGCTGCACTTCCCTCCAGAAATGCGTAATGTAGTTCAACATCATTGCTATGGAAAATTTCACAAAGTTGACTAGTCATCCAAGGCCCATCAGTCTATAATTAACGCAAAATATCTCCCTCAGTGACTGTTCATTGCATGTGCTAGCAGGTTGTCCAGTTCCCTCCATAACTATGCGATCCTTCTTTGAATTTTGGGCATCTTTTCCTGAAAAATAAAAAAGTAAAAAAAAATAACATCCGTAGATTTTTAGGATATATTTTTAGTAGTAGTGGTTACATGCAAAACCATTTTTAGAAACTTTCTGCCAAGTTTCGCATTTTCCTAGATTTGTGGCATGCTCGTCATAAACCCTAATTTCACCAAATCTATTTAGTCAATGCCTCAGAGGTCATTCTTCACACAATATCTTGGAGCTCTAGCATTCTCGATACATCTAGGAACCTTCGGCACATTTAGTGAAATATTTGTGAGTAATTTTTTTGTTTTGCGCCTTTTGTCATTTTTCTATTTCTTCTTAGTTTTCAGCTTGTATGAGTGTTGATTCCTTGATTTTACTAAATGACCACTGGCATTTCAATCCATTTTATCTTGTAGAAGTGTTGTTTCATGTTTTTCATTACCTTTCCTTAGTGTCGCATTCATAACATTGTTTCTGCACCCATAATCATTGTTTCAACGACTTACTTCTTGTGTTTATTGGTTTTGTCAATTGAATGATTTCTACACTTGCTTGAATTTCATGCAGATTTATTTCACTTAGATCTACACTAGATTTGCACATGCATTCAGTCCTTAGTGATTTTTAGTCGCCCGTCAATAGGTCTGACCTGCCTTAGCCCATACCTTACCTTGCCCCACTTGTACTGCGCATTTCTAGGATGGAAGGCTCTATCATGCTCCCAGAAATTGTGCAAAGCTTGCCTCCCATTGGCTAACCAAGATTTTCTTTGTGCCCTTTTGGGAGACAATGCCCTAGCTAGTCGTCGAGATTGCACAGTGTATTTTTCCTTGGAAGTAGTCATGCTCACTGGAATTGTGCATTGTACAGTTCCAGTCCTCAGCAGGCTAAGCTAGACAATGATCTGTGTAGTTTCAGTAGACAATTACCTCACCAATAGCCTAGACTATGCTTTTTTTTGTTTCAGTGGTCAATTTCCTAGCGTCTCCAAGAAAAAACTATGCAATTTTCCCAAGTAGTCAACCAAGTGTGTTGCATGTTAGTCCTCAAGTTGCTTTTGGTTTTCAATTGATTTTTTCTTGCCATGAGTGTTTTTATGTCGCCAGGTACCATAGGTGTTCATCAATCTCTCAACAATACAGGTACGATGGCTTCCAAGAAATCATGATTAAAAGACACAATTGAAGGCAATACTAGGGACATGATTGATCAAGGGTCAATGAGCTTGCCCGTCTACACAGAAACACACTTGTACATCGAGAAGGATATCAAGATAACATGGCAAGACATAAACACCATATTTTTGGGTAAGTTTGAGGAGAATCTAGAGGATAGACATGTCTTTGTGAACATCCATAAGTCAGGACTACACAAGGTTGCATGCAGGTTTCTAGTGTTCCCTTACACAGATGTGATCCAATGGATTGTCTCACAGACTGATCCTGAGAAAATTACAATGATAAGTTTCAGTGGAACATGACTTGATTCCTTTAGGACAAAGGATTATTAGGAGATATATCATTTTCCATTCCCTGTAAGAAAGATGGATGCATCGTTTTACACTCCCGATGACAACATAAACATAGGAGATATCTTGAAGAGTTGGGTAAAGGAGCCAACAAAGTTTAGGACAACACCCAACCAGATATACAAAATTAAGACACTCAGAAAGGCATATCAGTTCTTGGTCATCTTCCCATGCTGCTTGTATGGCCAAAGGTGTATATAAGCCTTCCCACAGAGTTGGGTTTGTATGTTGGATCAACTGGAAAATGAAGGAAACCCATTCAATTGGTCTGAAACATGGGATCTACAGTTGAAAGTGCATCTGTCCAATTCTTGAAGTCCACCAAAGGATCAATAAGCAAATTTCTTCATGTCTACATACTTTCTTGATGCAATACGTGCCTCTCAATAGTTCCTTGGCATGGTTTGGGCATGGACACCTTTAGAAAGTTCTATGAACATATAGTGAAACTTGCTCTTAGATTGCAACTATTGAGGAGTCATGTCTAGAATATGTGACCATTTCATCGCCCCTCTGTACATGATGATCTTTGAACAAGATCTGCCTTGCATGTCCTAGGAAATAATAGAGGTGTTGCTAAACATTGCAGATTGTTACATCTCACCCAAGAGAACCTTCATCAGAATATACATAGTAGAGAGAGATCTACATGTGTTGTCAAGGTTTGCCATGGATAAGTTGGTGATATAAGAGGTTGCATACCACATCTTGATAGGGTTGGCAGCTGGATTGCAAAGGAAAAAGAAGGAACCAAGACGTACACTTCTAGTGCGAATTGAGTTATATGTCATTGGGAGTTTGAAAGACGCAAATGACAAAGTAGAAGACTTCAATAAGTTTAAGTTTGGGACCAGGAGTTTCAACCTGTATGACCAACATGGTTTATGCAGAGACCACTATGTGAGAGTATACTATCCTTGGATTGATGGAGCATGTCATTGGCTAGAGGAAGACCCATGGAGATATTTTTACAACTCCTGTAAGCTCCATGAGCCTATCAACATTGCAGTGGAGTGACTAGCAGCACTCAAGTTAGCAACACAATAGGGAGTAGCAACAACAATAGGAGTAACCAAAAAACCTATGCAAGACAAATGAAAGAGGAAGATTACCAATGGCACAAATGTAAAATAAAGCTACAAGTTTAAGGAAGGCATACTTGTGCAAAAGGTAGCTTTGGGGATAGACATAAAGAGGCCACAACATGACAAGAAGATTGCACAAAGAAAGAGAGAAAATAAATGGTTGGAAGATACTGAGAGGTTGTTGCATGAAGTCTAATAGAAGCTCGGGGAAGAACAAGAGTTTCACAGACAGAAGGAAGAAAAGAACAAGAGAGGAGAGAAGTAAGTGGAAGGCATGGAGATAGTGTAAGCTAGACCAATATAGGTTGAAGAATCTAAACCAGTAGCAGATGAGGAACATGGTGAGAAGTTGTAGGAATAAGAACTTTCTCTACAAAATGAACAGATAATACAACAGATGGATATGGAGGTGCATCAGCCAGAACTAGATCAGGATATTGACCTTATGTCCACAACAACGGAGGTCACTCCATAGGCTTCAGTAGCTCCAATAGCAAAGCAAGTCCTGAGTGAACAATGGGACACCATTCTCCTTGGGAACCATCTAGGAACAGAGATGTACAACATAACCTTTGATGAATCACATCATAGAGTTGTACAAGAATGTAGAGCGCACACCCTGGATGAGCATGCATCACCTACACACTTAGAAGAATGGGTGATTGTGTTAGATGTATAGATACATCCAACTGCCTTGAACAATACTACAAAGGCTAATTCCAAAACCACCAACTCGAGTGTTATGCTTTTGATAGCAGAAAATGAGTGCATGGCCAAGGAATTGCAAGTGGTGAAGTAGAGAGAGGAACAATGAATAAGATCTGCCATAGTAGAGATGAAGGTGGACATGCTTTTTGAAGTATCGGCTCTTGAGATAGTCACTAGAGAATGTATGAAAACTTTGTCACTGTCTACAAGAAATTTGTCCACCTACATGGTCATCCGTAGCACTGCACCAAGATAGCATGAACGCTTGCAGACATACTTTTTGAAGTTGATCATGTACATGCATGGACAATGAGGTACAAGGGTGCCTTGCTTCACTTGCACAAGATGGTGAAACCATAGGTGGAGATGGACAAAGCATGCATCTGAAGATAGATCTAAAACTATGAGGAAATCCTATTGCTCATCACTACTATCAGGGCTTTGCATGCATAGTTGCATAGGAGTTTGGATGTCGTGGTGAGGAATTATGGCACCCCATCAATTGGTACACTCACTGAGGTCAAGAGAAAAAGCAAGTCAAACTAGAGCTTGATGCATACTTCGATCAGTTGGTGCTCACGGCCACTAGCACATATTTGCAGGTCAACACAGATAGCATGCATATGTACATCACTGGTCTAGCCAATATCAAGACTAAGCTACACATGTTACAGGATGAGTTGGATTGAGGTTTTGAAATAGTATACCCAGAATCAATGGAGGCAAGAATTCATTTCCAAAAGGATTTCATCAAAGAGTGCACAGATGCCATTGCACACTATCAAGAATGGTATTAGTTTGTCACCGAGGATCACATAGCGAAGGTTGGTGAGCTAGTCTTTCCATAGTTGTCTAATTCTTAGTGTTGTCTTGTTTGGCTGGCTCAAGCCAATTTGTCCCACATAGGTATATGTGGAAAATGCATCATTTTTATAAACATGATGTAAATTGAAATTCCAAGTGTCATTAGTGGAATACAAATAGTCATATGTAATGTAAGGAGTCATGAGGGTTGTCCAAGAGTCACAAAGGGGAATGTCAAGGGTCACCCAATCCTTTGTTATAAATAGAACCTCATAACTCACAGAACAAGATTTTTGGAGCCAAGCTTTTGCTAGGCATTTCCTAGAGAGGGCTTGGAGAGTATTGTGATGAGACTTAGCTTCTCAATAGTGCGGAGCAAGCACATCTCTTTGGAGGAGCAGGAAGTGTTGACAGTAACATTCCACTATTAGCACTAGTGGTGTTCATGGTTGTATGTATGGATGGACTTTCACTTTATATAATATAACAGATCCAACACATTTGATGCATATGTTGTTATTGTAGTTTCACTATTTAGGTTACTTTAGAAATGTATGTAGTTTTATTTATGCATTGTGTATGGACTATTCCGTATGTGATTGTATGAATCTTCTTGAAGCGTGTTCTTGATTTAACGCATCAGTTTGGATCGTCGACTATTATTCTTTCCATTTGTTGATGTCATTTAGCTCATGTGTTCTTTTGAAGCTACATACTATTAAAGGCTTCTAAGGGACACACTACTTTCCCCCTCTGTGTGATATAACCTCCCCATGCATCTCTCTTGAGTCGTTGCAAGGTCACACAATTGCTTCTAACAAGTATATCTTGCTTACCTCTATGCGCTATCGTAGTCAATGAATAACTTTACTACCCAATGGTAGGACTCCTACTCCAAATGGCCTGAGGTCTAGTTGGGACTTCTTACTAGGGAGATCCCCTAACATGTTGGCGGGACCAACACCATCAACAGTACCCCTTGGAGTTGTCTTTACGATCTTTTTAGACTCTCTAAATATGAAAAGGCCATCGAGTTTACCCATATGGACCCATTAAAGTTAATCACATGTGGAAACATTGGACAAAACAATGGCTCAATATCTATATTATAAAGGATATTTTGGTAGCAATCAATCCCTTGAACATGATACCCCCTCAACAAACCTCTTTATCATATTCTTGCTGAACCTTACCATCCTATGATTTTAGCCTTCATACTTTGATGTTCCTACATCCCTGTATCTTAACACTTTTTGTTGTTCTTGAGCCTAAGATGCCTGGTAACCTTGATGTTGTGCCTTCTATTTTTAAAGGGATTCATCTACTCCCTACTTCCTGTATCAACCATACCATTATATGCCTACAATTTCCCTTCATCTATTTGAACCATTCCTCTAATGTATATCCAAAAAAATCATTCTTGTCTCATTTCATGTCAACTGATGTAGAACAACTTATTGCCTACTGTTGGGAGTGGGATCCCCCAAGGGCAATTTTGGGGCTAAAAACCCATGTTTTAGTCAAGTTTTCATAATATTATTGTAAAGACTACAAATTTTGTAGTCAGGGAGTGTGAAGGTATTATATGTCACAAAGGGTAGTCTGCCCCTTGTTTTGTAAAGTAAAGTTGGCTGTAAGAGATCTACCCATGGTCCACGGACTATGGGAGTGTATAAAAAGAGCTAAGCTCTAAGTAGTTAATAGGATAACAAGAGGAAGAGAGTCATAGCTTTAGAGCAAGAAGTCTAAGTCTTGGGTTGTAGCATATGTAGAGGCTCTGCAGCTGAGTGTGTAGAGGCCTAGAGTAGAAGTCCGCAGTTGAGTGTGCGGACGCCTGCAACTGTGTACGTAGGGTGAACAGAGTCTCTAATACTTGGAAGATAATAATAAAAGGAGTTATTCTACAACTTTTGTGTTTGTTCTGTTGATAGGTTTGGATATTTTGCATATGAATTTCCTTTATTATGCTTATATGATGTGTGAATGAATGCAATTGCATTGAATAATTGAATGCAATCACAAATATCTACTTACGTGGTGATAACATTAAGTATTGGACAAGATAAGAAAATCACTTAGGATAATTGAGGAATCTACATGGCACACTACTATAGTAGCACAAAAGTACCTGAGCTATAGGTTAGAGCTGTGCGAAGGTCGATCATGTATTTTTGTGAAGGTATTGAAAGCTGGAATAGAGGGTTTGTATTACAAGCCCTAGAGCAGGATCACCTACATGAAGGTAGGGATAGAAGACATCAAATGACATCACAACCATATCAGGGTGTGGAAACTTAGTTCCAGCATCCCCCATACTACTTCAAGTGAGACCTCGGTTTGCGCTCCATGGGCTGATGCTGAAAGGGCCAGTAGTGTAGGGATTTGTTTGGCTAAATAATGCTAAACCTAGGCTAGGACCCCTCAAGCCAACAAATTATTTCATTGTTGGGACAAGAATTTGCATGAGAGATGTGCAATGTCATATCACTAGAATCCAACTAAGAAGGATATTGAAGACTGGTTTGATAGAAAGATTAACGAATCTACAGCATGAGAGAATATAAACCCATAACTTACAAAGCAACAGTGGTTGGACTGGTACATGTATACAAAGATCCATAAGAACTTTTTCTACTCTTTCCCTATTGATCTATACAAGTGGATTGTGAAGCTAGCAGATAGCCAAGGAAGGTGGAAACTTGACAGTCCTATTGTGTGGATCCCAGAGCTAGTGCGAAGGTTGGAAGCTTCAGAGGATAAGATCACATATGCTATTGATCATTGCATCGATCGCATCATAGGAGGATTTGTGACTAAATTCAAGGTCGACACCTCAATCAGCTATAGCGAGGCCAAGCGATGTTTTTTCAAAGGACTGCGAGGTAAGTACGTAAAATATTTGAATACTTGGATTAAAATGTTGTTGTGTGGAAAATAGGTTATGCAGCTACCTTAATGTTCTGGACTACACAAAGCAAAGAAACTTATAGTAATGAAGGACAACATGGCCCGGAGTATAGCCCCTTGATTTCACCTCTGCGAAGAGACGAAGAAGGGATAGCGAAGGTCTCTCTTTGAAGTGATATTTAGTTAATAAGACAATTATTCCTGCAAATACCACCTCCACCCACACCACCTCTAACTTCACCGCAATCACCTCAAACTTCCCCCATACCACCTCCACCTCCACCATGGTTCGCTATGGCAAACGGTAAAGTCTTTTATGTTCAAAGGCTTGGGAAATGGGGACCCAGAATAATTCTGGTTCATTGTGAGGGATGTATGGGAAGCTCAAGGTGTTATAGATAATCATATAAAGAAGGCGACATTGGTTAGTGATATGCAAAATCATGTAATAACCTAGTATATTAAGTACTCTTACGATAACCTAAATGTTGGAGTAGTAGATATCCAGGCAGCACTAAATAGGGAATTTAGCAGGCATAAATCTGAGGCATATTCGATTGTGGGATTCAAATAAATCATCATGCAATCAAGTGAGACACCTTGGGAACTTGATCAGAGGCTAAAATGTACAATCTGTGAAGCCAACATGAATTTGACAAATGGACAACATCGTGAATGGTTTGTGGCTTCGCCGCTACCACACTTAAGGAGTGCGTTGTTGCAGTAGAAGATAACAACTCATGCAGAGGCCTTGGAGATTTCCATGAGACTACATGAGAATCTAATGCAAGATCCTAATCTAGGAGTTCAATAGATCCATGCGTAGCTAAAGAATTTGTGCCTTGAGATGCAAAGTCTGAAGCACGATAGGATGGTTCAACCAGAGGTATGCAAGGAGGTATGTTGCATGAAATGGAAAGTCAGGGTCATGACAAAGACCATTTCCTAGTATTTGCAAATTACATTACAGGAGGAGGACTGATGCATTTAAGGCCAAAATCTCAAGTAGGACCTAGTACGGGGCCTGCATTATGGTGCACTATTTTTTAGGTGGCCAGAAAGCATGCCACGGATAACCATCACTTGCTACAGAAGTATGTATAAGCACCGCAACAACTCTTCTGTAACTTTTGTAGGCTGGTAGGACATGATGAGTGTAGTTGCAGGAGCTATGAATTGATGATGGATAGAACTCCTAACTACAGGGCTCAGGCTAAAATGTGACCCCTTGACGAGAACGCAGGGATGGAACGAATAGGATTTCAGGGGCGCAGACGAGGCTGAGGCAGAGGAGGACCTGGTAGAGGTTGAGGACAATTGATTTGCTATAATTACAGAGGACCATGACATTATGCCTGCGATTGATACAATGCGTCCATCATGCAATTATTGCATGCTATTTGATCATGATACAGAATATTGTCCTACACTGATAGCTAGGATACATGACAAAGGGGTGCTACCACCTCCATTGAGTCAGAACCTGCATATGATGAGATACGAGCCGCGCAAGGAAGATCCAAACGTAAATATAGTACTCAGAAGTGTAATCATGACGTGAGATGACAAGGCGAAATATCCAGAAGACAATACATGGGTTCGCTAATGCTCGATGAAAGAGGCTAAGTTTTATTTGGACTGCACTCATGAAGCCTTCATGGATGCTAAAAAGAGCTTTGCGGAGGCCTCCACCTTAGGAAGCAAGGATAAGCCTGAGCCAGAGATGGACCTCTCTATGCTCACAACTTTCCTAGAAACCTGTATGAAGTTACTACATGATAGTAAGGTTGTGAATGGGCTACAAGAACTCATCAATAGATGGGCTGGAACTGCGCTAGGTGAGCCACGTGTAGTGCGAAAGATTGGTAAGCACAAAACAAGGACGAGACAGCAGATGAAACTGACCACTCAAATAGGAGAGTATGAAATGGATCAAGTCATTTTGGACCTGGGGTCAAATGTGAATGTCCTACCAAAGAAAACTTGGGAACAAATGGGAAGACTTGCACTGTAATGGTCTATGATTCAGCTAAGGATGGCGAATCAATAGAAAATCTTCACCATGGGGTAGTTGCAAGGGGGTGACTGTGGATATTGAGGGAGCAAGTGCGCGGGCAGATTTCGAAGTAATAGAGATAGTGGATGACAACAATCCCTACCCTACGCTCCTGGGAATTGACTGGGCTACTGATATGAACGGGGTAATCAATATGAAGAAGTGAAAGATGATCTTTGAGAAGAAATCGTTGCACATAATAACACCCCTCAATCTTGCTGAAGGATCTCGCTATACTAAACATGCTTGTGATTATGAGAGTGATGATGACCTGGAATGTATCTATAAGATAACAGAACGAGACCAAGATTGGGTGAATCCCACTGCTGATGGAAGGATTACATGGGATCACGAGAGTTACTTCACTTCAGACTCTTACAAAGAAATATAACACTGGCAGAATCAATTATGTGAAGTAACTATGCTGAATTGCAACATGATGACTGGGTCGCTATGATGTGTGCCATCAAAGGTAATCAATTTGCCTATTTATGATGGTCTAAATGAGGTAGATATATTTTTGGATGTAATTGAAAGGGAGGTACTAGAAAATCAGCACTTCCAGGCCTAGGAATAGGCACTGTGCGCTATGCCTCCAAGATGGTGGGGTACGCACAAGGGAAGATTTGATGATTGGTGTGATTGTAGAAGGATGATGAGAACATGATTTGGGAAGCCTAAGATGTGACTGATAGACAAGTACGATGCGGAGAATGATCCGCATGAGCACCTGGCCAAATGGACACATGCTTATGGAGAAAAGCGCCAACCTTAGCGGGTGCACCTATTCTGTCATACCTTGGATGCTATCCCAATGAATTTGTATATAGAAACAGAGCTCCACCATGGGATAGGAGAATGGGATATCCTGAATGAAGGATTCATGATGACATTCAGTTTTGAGAATGAATTTGACAGTATTGATGAAGTGCTCCAAGAGGTGAAAGCAGCCATCTTTAGGATGTCGCAAGATCCTTTTGACTTGAGTAAGCTTGAATGGGCTACTCAGCTGAGCCACATGCTTAAATGTTATAATATAACTGCTGAAGTAGAGGATGAGGACCCGTGGAAGATTAACATTCCATAAATACAATACCACTGCGAGGTTGAAGGACCATAGATTGAGAACCCTGATATAATCGCGTTGGTGAAAACAAAACAAGTGAACATCGGTATGGAGGCAGAACCTAAATTAGCGAATATTGGAGACTACTGGGATGATGTGATGGTGGATAAGGTCACTGAATTTCTCCATGAATACTAGGACTTATTCCCTACCAAGTTTATGGATCTGAAAGGAATAATCAGAGACCTAGGAGTGATGAAGATCACGTTAAAGCTCAATGTGAATCTAGTTAAGCAGAGGCCTTAGCGCCTCAATTTTAAATACAAGGTGAAGGTCCTCTTAGAGCTAGACAAAATTCTAGCAGCATGCATCATTGAGCCTGTGGAAGAATCTGATTGGGTAAGCCGAATGGTGGTGCAAGAGAAGAAGCAGAAGGATGAGATAAGGATAGGTGTGGATCTCAGAAAGCTTAATGGTGCTTGTGTGCATGATCCTTACTCGACCCAGTTCACGGATGAAGTGTTGGACAATGTAGGTGGCGAGGAAGCATATTCCTTCACTGATGGGCTCTTTAGGTACCACCAAATCAAAATCGTGCTAGAGGATAGGAGCAAGACAACTTTCATGACTGAGTGGGGTTGTTTTGAATACACTGTGATGCCATTTGGATTGAAGAATGTGCGTGAAATATTTTTGCGCGTGGTTGTTGTGACATTTAAGGAATTTTTTCATAAACTCCTGGAGGTATATTTTGATGGATAGACTGTATTTGGGTTAGTTAAGTGCCACGTAGCAAGCTTGCACTTGATGCTGGATACTTGTCGAAGATACTAGATTGTGCTCAATCTCAAGAAGTGTATGTTTCACATCCCTTTTAGGAACCTATTGCATGTGGTTTGCAGACAGGTACTGATGGGAGACCCTGCAAAAATTGCGGTGATACTGAACTTGGAAGTGCTGAGAAGTGTGAAATAGCTACATGCTACTTTGGGACATATGGGATATTATAGAAAGTTTATCAAAAGCTATGCCTAGATCACCACACCAATGGAAAAATTGTTGAAGAATGATGTCACGTTCTACTCGAACGATCGCTGTCAGAAAATCTTGGATATATTGAAAGAAAATATGGTTACCGCATTGATTCTAATCTTCCTAGACTGGAAGAAGGAGTTTCATGTGCATGTTGATGCATCATGTATAACACTGGGGGAAGTAATAACGTAGGATGACAGAGAAGGCTTGGGCCATCCTATCGCATTCGCAAACCGAAGATTATCCTAAGTAGAGAAGAACTATTCTACCACTGAACGTGAGGGGCTAGCCATGGTGTACACACTCCAGAAGTACCGACACTACTTGCTAGGAGTCCATTTTAAGATGTATACAGATCACTCTATGCTGAAGTACCTAGTCAATAAGCCTGTGTTGGGGGGGAAAATCTCCAAATGGCTCTTATTGTTCCAAGAGTATCATTTTGAAGTTGTTGTGAATCCTGGACAATTGAACGCAGGACCAGACCATCTATCGCATATTGAAACAGGGGAGGAACCTACTAACTTGAAATAATGATGCTTGACACACAACTATTTGTAGTGCGTGTTGCAGATAGTCATTTTGAGGATATAATACACTTCCGAACAACAAGAATTGCACTTGAAGGATACTTTATCCAGCAGAAGAAGGAACTAGTGGTGTGCATGATAAATTTCTTTGTCATTGCTAGGAATCTATAAAGATGAGGACTAATGAGACATTGTGATGGTATCTACATGAGATTGAATGACACAGCATCCTCGTGGATTCTCATGGGGGGCATTGTGGGAGGACATTATGCAAGGAGAGAAACTGTGCAGAAGATTCTACACATCGAGTTATGGTGGCCAACCCTTCATCAGGATTCCAAAGCATATTGCAAGGCGTGTGATGTATGTCAAAGAATAGGTAGGCCATCATGGAGGGATGAAATTCCTTTGAATCCACAAATGAAATTGCAATCCTTCAAGAAGTGGGAAATAGATTTTGCAAGATCCATTCAACCACAAGTGAAGATAGGAGCAAGGTACATTATCACTATGACAGAGCAATTGACTCATTGGGCAGAAGCATAGTCAATGAAGGATTGAACGAGTGGGATAGTCACAAAGTTTCTCTTTGAGCATGTACTTACGTGATTTGGATGTCCAAAAATCTTGATGAGTGATCGTGGTATGCACTTCCTGAATGAGATGATGAGCACACTAATGGAGGAATTTTATGTATATCACCAGAAGAGCACACCTTATGACCCATAGGCTAATGGGGCAGTGGAGGCGTTCAACAAAGTTCTTGAAAATGTGCTGACCAATGTTTGAAATGCTCGGTGAAGTGATTGAGACCTATGCATACCTGCAATATTGTGGGCTTATCGAACAACGTGCAAGAAGTTGATGAGACAAACCATTTTTAGGCTTGTCTATGGTGTGGAAGTCATAATACGTATGAAATACATCATGCCTAGTTTACACATAGTAGCACTCAAAGGTATGACGGGTCACAGAGTCCTGGAAGAGAGGCTCACACAGCTAGATGAGCTCGAAGAAGAAAGATTTTTGGCTGGATTTCACCAGCAGGTCCAAAAGCAACGTGAAAAGGCATGGCATGATCGACACATCAAGTTGTACACATCTAAGGTAAATGATCTGGCTTTATTGTATGATAGTAAGTTTGATAAATTCCCTGGAAAATTCAAGATGCACTAGTTAGGGCCCTATGTTATTAAGGAGATTACCAATGTAGGAGCGATACATCTAGTCAAGTTAAATGGAGAACCCTTCCCATGAAAGGTGAAGGGAAGTCACTTGAACCCATACATCGGTAGTCCGGCCATGTGGCTGAATGAAATTAGCATAGTCTTAGCGCCCTAGGTAGCTGAAAGGAGCTATAGGAGTATAAACTACACTGCCCAAATTGGGGAGTTGCATGATTGGAAGATGGTGCGAAGCAAGGATGTATCATTGGGTCCATGACAATGTAGAGGGAGCTGCAATACCCAGGAGGAAATCATGTAGGTCAGCTGGAAAGTGACCATTAAAGTCATTGTTCATGAAAATACGATAGAAGTGAGGCCAAATGGAGCGGGTAGATGACATTTACGATGAAATTTATGGCTTAGATCCTTGAAAATTTTCCGCCAATCTGCCATTAATGAACCAATTTTGAGGGGAACAGTTGGATTTGAATTCAAATTTTCCTATAAATTACAAATGGTTATCTAGCAAGAAACACTTGGCATTTTAAGTATTCAGTTGTTGAGCTCTTAGAGGCCTATGGACCTAGAGTTTTTCAAAGCTCTCAAACAGACCTGTGCATTTGCAAACTTTCCTGAGATGTCACAAGTACGGATAGAGAGTGTTATGTCATCACCCCTAGAAGTTATCAATACACAACAAATGGTAGAATAGTTGGCAAAAGAGATGGAAAAACAGGTCAAAGAAGCTACCCAAGAAGTAGTTGAAGTACTGGTCGAGGTCCCTAAATCTTTGAGAACGCCAAGACTAAAGCCAACCCCAACCAAGGATACCATGAAATATAAGAAGGGAAAGCAGCCTGCCATTCCGGTGCGCGCGTCGCCAAGACGAAACCGAACCAAGCCCACTGCCCAAGAGAAAGGTGAGGCTATAAACCTAGGGCCATAAGAGGAGGGTATCAAAGACATCCCCATGGATGATGAGGATGCGGGAGTGGAAATAGAGGATGTTGAAGCCCATGGTGTAGATCTTATTATAGGGTTGCCGGAGTATGTCCCTCCATGCAAGCCTAATTCCAAGTTCCCCAAGGACATTGATGAAAGTAAGACTCCCCTGCAAACCCCATTGCTACCAGATGAGATCACTTTTGATGGTCCAAATTTGGCAAGGGTGCCAATTTTGAAGCTCGAAGACTAGGAATTGGTGGACCATGAGAAGTTTCAACACCTGGTGATCGAACAGTTGATGCACCACATCATAGACACAAAGACGGGGATGACTACACTGGAGCCACGAAAGTGGCTCAAAGGAGTTGAGAAGGTAGGATTACTCAACCTGCTCTAGGTGCTACAGTATAACCGCACCCCTGTGATGGTTTCATTCATCAAGAAGCTATTTTTCTTGGTGCATGACGGGTATCTGTGGCTTGAGGAGTCGATATCCATCACTGATATGTTGATTCACCACATCACATGCTTGTGGTATACAGGAAAAACTCCAGATATGATCTTTGGTGGCAAGGGAAGCTAGCTAGCACTCATAGAATCAACGAAAGAGAAGTTCAAATTGGTGAAGAAGTCACGTGGGTACGTGCTCTCCAGCATCTGTGACCCTACAATGAAGGTGGAAATGTAGATCCTTTCAGGAAAGGTGATGTGGAAGTGTCACATTGATGAGTTGCTGATGCTTGTCATTGCGCTCACACAACAATGCATGGAAGGCGTCTAGTTTAACTTGTTGGACTACCTTCATGGCGATTTCCTAACAAACTACCATGAAGCAAAAGAGCAAAGAGAGACATTCCAGTATGCTTGGCTCTTACTATCAATTGTGCTCATAGTGTGGGAGCTACCAAAAGAAAGAAAATTCCCCTTGGTTGCATCAAACCTTCTTGAAGCAGTTAAGTACACTTCGCTATGGGCGATCAAGGATGCGGAGCACATTTGAGACAAAAAAATCTTCTGGATCCTAATGGAAATGAATATCAAGATGTATATCAATCGCAAGCTGCAATTGTTGTGCATAGTATATGCTAACCTGTAGATCTATGCTAAATCCAATGCTAATCTCCATAAGATCTCAATCAAGTCACAAAAGGACCATGCGCAGGAGTGTTACGACTTGCCATACTAAGCCATAGATGATGCCATTGATGCGATGTTGGATAAATGGCCGCCTGAGAGGCGCACCTCCACAGACTTGGCGGTGGGTGGAAGCAAGTCTGCCGTGCAAAAGAAAAAAGATGAGGCAAAGTTGAAGATGGCACAACTGGTCGAAAAGAGGAAGAAGGAGGTTGCTGAGAAGGCCAAGGTAGAGGAGATAGGAAAGGAGGCAGGAAAGAAAATAGGAGGTACAGAGTGGGGCTTTGACAAAGGCGTGCGGTCGCCTTCACCTACAACTAAAGAAGAGGACATAGAGCAGCATGACGCAAACCCTCAAGAGACGTCTGGCCATATTAACCCCTTGAGAGAGCCAAAACGGTGAGTGTTGGCTTGAGGGGGCCTAACCAAGTTCAATGTTAGTTAGCCAAACAAATCCCTACACTACTAGCCCTTTTGACATCAACGTACGGAGTGCAAACTGAAGTCTCACCGAAAGCAGTATGGGGGGATGCTGGAACCAAGTTTCAACACCCTTGAGATGGTTGTGACGTTGGTTTATTCCAACTACTCCTGTCATCATGTAGGTGGCTTTGAGCTCTATTCTACCCTGCAGTACCTTCGCAATTTGTTACAATCAACCTTCGTACAACCCTATTTAGGGGCTAAAGTCCTTTTGCGCTGCTAGGGTAGCAAACTACGCTAATTCCCAAACTATGCTAAGTATCTTACTTATCTTATTCAAAAATCTCAATTATCTTCACATACACAAATGTTCTTACTAGTGTTCATTTAACCAATACAATTATACACATTCACCCATCATATAGGCATTAGAAGTGAAATTCATACCCAATATAATAGATGCATAAACAGGAAATAAAGACATAGAAATGATAGAAATTTCTCTTTATTAATGCTTCCAGATGATTATAGACTCGACTCGCCCTGCACACTCAACTGCAAGGGTCCACATACTTAGCTATGGACTACTAGGCCTCTGCACACTCAGTTGCAAAGCCTTTACCTACGTTATGACCCAAAACTTAAATTTACACTTCAAAACTATCTCACATACATCTCCAATATTTTATCTTAGATGCCTTTGACTACTTAGAGCTTTGCTCTATTTTATACAATTCCATGGTCCGCAGACCATGGGTAGATCTTCTACAGTTGACATTACATTATCAAAATAAGGGCAGACAACCCTATGACTCTTTATCAACTACGCGCTCCGTGCCCACAAAATGTGGAGTCTTTACATTGGAATTATAACATTGGACCAAAATCTAGGCTCTAAGCCCCAAAACGTCCCTTGGGGGATCCCGCGCCCAACAGGCCCCCAACTCAAACATTGTGACTCACCCTTGAGTCACTATGAAAGTGTGGATATCTTAGCACGAAGACCTCCCAACTCTATTTTGATTCCTTCAAGTTCGACAACGGACTCAACAGCTACTTACTAGACTTCCTCCATGCACTGTTCAATGACCACTGCTGTTGAACCGCTGCCCTGAATGCTCTCCTAAGTTGCTTGCAGTTGCACGAGCTTTGCTTCAATGGAGGCTGTAATTGTATATGCCTCATCAATCCATTGCTATATGCGTGCTTTTAAGGCTACTTCCTTATGCCAAGCGACATCCACTTGTTCCTTGAGCACCTTTGCCTACTGCATCCTTACAAGCCTCTGTGTAAGGGCAACCATCTGCACGGTCCCTATTAACTCATCATATTTCTATTGTAGCTCGGATGCCTCTTTCTCTAAGTGCTCTATGCTCAGGTCCTCCTGCAAGGTGTTTATGACCTCCAATGATTGTTTGAACAGTTTCATGCAGTCTATCACTACACTTTCAACTACTGCCATTGCTATTGTGACCATGGTGGTACATTGTTCTCTGACCTTTGGCAGAGTTGAAGTCTAAGCCTTCAACTAAAGTTTTTCAATCTACAGGTTCAACTCCAGCTAAACCCTGGCCATCTCTTCTCTTGTGTCATGAACCCCTAAGGCTAAATTACGGACATGCACCTTGACCAGTTCCTTTGCTTGAATGGCCAACTCCTGGACCATTTGGAAGGCTTCCTCCACAACCTACATTATCTATCCATTCTGCTCCACCACCTGATTGTTTTGTAGGCTCAACTACTCAATGTTGATGTGCTACTTGCTCATTACCTGTATAGCATGACTCTCCTTGACCCATAGTTCTGCAGTGTGTCCATTCTACAAAAGATAGAGTGTTTCCCGAGGGAGCGTTGCCATATTTAATCTGACCCCTTTCAAACTGTTGACCATGGCCCTATTGACCTCCTTCTCTGTAGTAAGTGCCCCATCTGGTTGCATTATCATGTTGGTTACCCTGGCATGCAACATTTCCTCAGCAGTTGAAGTGCCGACTGCAAGGCTGGTGGACACAACACCTTCTTGTGGAGTGTGAACTTGCAACTCGTGTACTTTTGTTTGAAGAGCCCCCAATACCAACTATTGTTGTTCCTCAAATTGCTAGAGGGCCTCCACAATGACATCCCTCACTGTTTCACCAATATTATGTAAATCCCCCTCAGTGAGGGTGATTGGGTCGAACGATGTCTTTGAGGCCTTTGTTTTCTTTCATGGCCCTACCTACTCTCATGGTCACAGATATTTGAGTTGGGTGGACATCATATATGGTTCCATGCCACCTTGTTTTGTGTTTGTCTCTAGCTTAGGTGAATATGAATTCTATCCTTCACGCTCGTCTTCACCTTTTTTCTGCTGCTATTCCACCAACATCACAGTTTTGGGTGCGGCCTATTGGATACCTATACCAATAGGTTTCATATTTCATGATTGGCAAATACAAGTGCCAAATATGCTCCATTTTGCTGCTACAAAGGTTCCATATTTGCAAGAAAAGAGAAGGTGTGTATATGCCTGCATACTCATTAAAGTTTTGATGGATGACCCAACAGTCTAATCTGGATCATGCCATGTTTTCAATTTATGTTGTAGAATAGAGAAAGAAATCTGTCCAAACTGTTTAATCTTGGCAGATCAGTAGTAGGTAGAGAAACTAAGGTTCCCAACTGCTTAATCTGGGGCCTTGGAAAGAATAAGGGTAGTATTAGATAGGAAATGAAAGCAAAAAAGCCAATGAAAAAGAAAAGGGCACACAAAGGGTTTGCAAGTCCAAGTGCACCCTCCAAGAAGAAATAAAAAATGTTAGGCAAATTAGTTGGGTAGGTAGATGGCATTGCAGAAGTGATGTCCCTTCCAAGATCAACTTTGCTAACCATGTACAGGCAAAGTAACACAGTGGAGCATGACTAACTTCCTTTTTTCCATTTGTATATCATTCATTACTAACACCCCTTCACAAGTTCTGTACATAAGAGAAACTTAAGGCTTTGTGATGGTTCTTATGGCATTTAAAATCCACATTTCTTGTGCAAAAGTCTTTTCATTTTGATCTACTCTTTACACTAAGTTGTTTTCAAGAAAACTTGGTTGTACTGATCTTCATCCATATTTTCCCCCCGCATTAATAGCTAACTCTATTATTTAGCTCCCTATACTTCATTTCCCCTATTATTATAACACCATGGTGTATAAACCCCACACAATGTATAAATATCCCCTCCTTGCACTATAGCCATAATTTCCACTCCCTGGGAATTGAATTAACATCTGGTTAAGGTCAACAACCCATGTTTAACCCCTTTTCTCCATCTGAACCCATCTACCTGCCCAAGTCTCCATTTTTGCCTGAAAACCCTTAAAGAAACCCTTTTGAGCCCCCTTATACCATTAAAGGGCAAAAATATGATGAAAACCTACCTTCCCCGCCTTATCCTAAGGTTGGGAACCAATGTGCGCCCTTTCATATAAATTTATCAAAACCCGTTTATCCTATGTTTTGCCCCCATATGTTTTGTACGAAAAATTACATGGAAAACCTTTGGTTTGTCGTTCCTAATGTTGTCGGGCAAATATGAGTTTATTAAAGAAAATCATCCAAAACTATTGAAAATCATTCATAAAGTGGAGGGTCCCGCCGGGCGTACTTGCCGAGAAATATTATTTTATAACCCGCCCACTGACTGTTATCCTCCGTGCAGCTGATCGACCCGATGACCGTCCGATTGCGGCCTTGCCAGATCTACGACCAATAGCAATTTCGGAGAGGCCCGACGTCTGACCGTTAAGAAATGTTGACTTTATCTACCGTGCAGATCCCTCGCCCGACAGCCGTCCGATCATGCGCCCACAGATCAACGGCTCTCATGGATTTCGGAAGGCCCCTGACGTCCGACAGATACCTTCTGATATATGTCAGACGCTTACCTCACGTGGGGACACGTGTCACTCCTAAACTCCGTCGAAGCCCCCTCTGACAGATTCCTTGCTGTGCAGGAGGGGGCCCGATATGGCGACACTTGTCCTCCCACGTCCCCGCCCTGCTGTTACCCACGTCAATGCCACAACCGCGCACCCCGTCCTCCATTCGCCCACTTGGCCGCCACCTCATCGCCCCCATGGACCGGTCTCAGGCCGCCACGTCACCTGATGACGTCCTGCTGACGTTATCCGACCCGGACCCACATGCTGACGTCATGCTGACGTCACTCAAAAAGCGCGCCAATAAAGCAAAAAGGCCATATTTCCGCAATTTTTCGCGTTTTTTCATTATTTTTGTAAAAAGAACCTCTGCGTTGTCTGCATGCATATCACGACGAACAGTCTACCAGCCTACTCTAGACCATCCGCAGAAGCTCAAAGCGCCAACCCAACTGCTATTTCGTCCCGAGCAACTGGTTAAACAGGTATTTGCCCGTCCACTTCCTCGCAAACTGGTTTTTTCGCAGTTAATTGTAAAATACACCTGAACACGGCAGAATATTGAAATTTTACCAGAAAACCAAGTATATCCTGCTTCCCCTGGAGAATTAGAGGTCGAATTACATTGGCAGAGCCATTTTGCACTTCAATTTTAGTGAAAACCCTTCTTTGTTCGCGCAATCGTGAACTCATAACCGGCTCCTAAATTGTCAAAGGAGGTCTGCTAAATTGTATAAGAAGCCTTCTCAGAGAGCCCAACACTATCCTATTCTGCTATAGAGCAATCCTGTTACTCGGCGTTCCTCTCAATTCCATTTTCTCAAGTAGCACGCTCATCATTTCAAGAAACAGTCAAACAGACATGGATACCCCCTCAGCATCAGTAGCCCTCAATGTTACTCCCTTAAATGCTCCCCAGAGAGAGCTGGACTGGCAAGATTTGGCAGACCTAGATTACCAAATCTCAGAGGACAGCCCATCCAAATGTACGTTTCACATTCATTTGCTAAATGAGCTCAGGGCTAAGCACAGAGATGGAACAGATATTCTAGGCATTTGGGAGTCCTCCCTCCCAATCTTCAAGATGCCCCAGGTCAACCAGTTCCCTGACCTCATCCACTTGTGTGCTATCTGTTATGACCCTATGCAGAGGGTTGTGCTCAACCCTCAAGGTGCAGTATTATTTTACACCACCCCTGAGGCCATCAGGGAAATGCTCCAGTTCAAAACTCAAAAGAAATTGGTTCCCTTATCCCTGGTGGACCTAATTAACCAAGGAGCCAAGATACTCACAGAGGCAGAGATCCTAAAGTTGAATCAATTGTTTATCAAAAAATCTGACACAGTGCTGCATCCTCCCATCTTTGATGGCTATTTAAATCAACTGGGCCTGGACTTGGCATACATGATAAGCTCAGTGCTGGGGTACAAATCAATGGAGTTTATAAAGGAAACTGTGCTAGTGATGATGACAATGTTTACCCCTGGTAAGGCCCCCATTTGTTATGACTATGCTACATATATCTCTGACAAGATACATGAGCAATTTCTACACTTGTCCAGAGAGAGGGTGTTCAAATACACCTCATATATTTATCATCTCATTCTGTACCACCAACATGATAAGTTCTCTTTTGAAATCAAGAGAACTGATGCAGCAGGAAACCCAAGATCAGTGGTATACTGGAGCTCAGTCTTCCACATCCTTGCATATTCACCATATACATATTCTGAGTTTATAGACTTATTCATCCATCCAGCTTGGTCTCTGCTCTTGACATCACCCCCTCCAAGACTCTCTGATGAGATGCAAAGGATTCTGCAACTGTCCAGTGCCTACAGCATAGGAGATTGGTACTTTTACCAGCATTTCACTGTGATTAGAATATATGGGTGTGAGATGCACCCATACAAGCTGCCCAGATTTGTGCCCATGAGACTCTTTTCCTTGGAGTATTTCAGGCAATTTGGCAATGCCGACCAGGTGCACTTTGCAGGGAAGGGTAAAAAGGCACAGCTTAAAGTTAGAAACCAGCTTGGCCACTTCATCCTAAAAAGAAGAGAAGGATGGAAAGAGGCAGATAGGATGTTGGAAGGCATTAGCCTAAAACAAAGCTTCCTTTGGAAGCCCTATGACCCTAACAACTTTATATCCTTGAGAAGGCAGAAATGCAAGCTCTCTAGCTATGAGCATGAGAGCATGTTCCACATTCTAAGACATGCTAACCAACCAAAGTGGAGAAAAAACACACTAGAGGAGCCTGTGTCTCAAGAAGAACTAATTGACAGGGCTAGAAGGCATTTGTTAAAAATGGCTGACTTGGAATGTCCTTCTCAGGTGATTTCTCTGCCAAATCCTCAAACAGGAGCAGCTGCTTCATCCTCTGCAACACAACAAGAGGCAGTGCAAACTACAAATCAAGGGTAGAACAAGGGCAAGGATAAAGTTATGGAAGAACCAGAGGAACAACAGGGCCAACAAAAACAGGGCCAATAGGGCCATCAACAGCAGCCCCAGCAGGAACAGCAACAAGGAGACCAACAGGGTCAGGAGAAGCAGAAAGGAGAGGCCCAAATGGCTACCCAAGAAAAGACAACACCAATAGCGCCTCCTAGACAGGATTCCAGAGTAGATTCCTCCACCCTCAAACCCCTCAAAGGGAGGATATTAGCAGAAAAAGAGAGAGGGAAACTCCCCTCACTGAAACATCAAAGAAGAGGCAAAGGTTAAATCCCTTCTCAGAGGAGGAAATGCCAAGTATGGAGGCTTCTGCCAGCTCCTTGCAGCAGGAGCAAGATAAGGCAACATTAGGAGAGGTGAGCTCCTCAGGGCAGTAGCAGGGGACAGCTGCAAGCATAAAAGAGCAGTTCAAAGAGGCCAAAAGAAGGAGTGAGCCAATAAAAATTTGGCTCTAAAATCACCTGCTAAACATGGCTCCTCCAAATCAGCAAAGGATCATGTCCGCATTTGATGTGCAAGAGGGAAAGATGACCATGAGCCACTTCGCTATGACAGTGCAGCAACCACAAACAGCTGCAGATTACATCAGGACTAATCTGGAGGTCCTGGCAAAAGACATCCACCCAATAGATCAGATTGAGCTTCACAAACAGACGGGTGAGATGGTCTATGCCACCTTGGCAGACAAGACCTTGATCAATTACAGGCTGTAAAATAGCCTAAACAACATTGCAGCACAGCTTGAATTGGAGAAGGCATCCTCTCAAGCTAAAGATAACAGAATCAAGGCACTAGAAGAAATAATAATAGAGTTTGGGCATGACCCCAATGATGTTAAGGCTGTGCAACAAGTCCTTAAGTTGAGGGATGCAGACATGGCTGCAATAAAGAAGAAACTGAAGATCCCCTCAACTCTCCACCCACAGACAGATGAGGTTGCCTAGCAGAGGCAAGAAAAGGATGCAGCTTCCTTATTAATGACATTATACAAGGAGCTGATTGAAACACAAGAAAAGCTGCAGGATACAGAAACCACAAGCAGCATTGCAGCGGAGGGAGGCAGGGCAATCTTCCAAGTCGCCTACAGAAACAATAAACCTTGAGGAAACCCCTCAAGACAGTGTCCCTCCAAAGCGACAAGCACAGCAGGATGCCCCAGACACCACAGCACCAACCACCACGGCACCAGACACCTCAGCACCAACAACGAAGCAGGCTGAAAGCCTGGACATGCAGAAACTGAGGAAAGAAATACAGGTGCTGGAGGCCCAGATGTCAAAGCTCAGCCAAGCCTAGGACAGCCTAGCAAACATAAATGATAAATATGAAAAATCAAAGCAAAATGTGGCTGAGAGGGAAAGGGAAGTGAAAGCTCTGAAGAAGAGAATTGTAGAGCTAGAAAAAGAGCTCTCTTTAGATAAAGTTACAGCAGAGCTCAAGAAAGTTATCTGGACCACCATTGGACAATCAATAACCAACTAATGGGAATATATTGAGGCCATATATGAGCAAGTGGCACTCATTAGCAGGGCACGAAAAGAATTACAGAGAGCAAGGGCATCTCTAGGCAATATTCCTGAGATTGCCCCCAAGATGATAGAAGTGCTCAATTACAGGACAAGTTCCCAGCTGGTGAGAATGGGAATTGTTAACAGGACTGAAACCATCTCCTTAATCAAAAGAGTCCTGACAATGAAAAATCTGATTCAGACCCTGGACAGAAGAATCCAGGATATGCAAGCTGATATCAACAAATTCCAGAACAGGTTCATGGCCTTACAGGACAAAGGGCTCCCTAGCCTATTAGAATCAGGAAAATTACTCTCACATGAGAAATATGTCAAGAGAGTAAGCAGTTTTGCAGCAACACAGATTGCTGAAGCACCCAGTACATCTTCACAAGCAGGCCCAGTAACAGGGCAAATTCTTTTTGATAGAATAGATAATTTGTTTTTTATTAGAAATGAAGTTACACACTTATTTGATGAGCCATCTCACTTTTATAAGTATACAGAGGCTGATGAGACCATGGGGTCAATTTTGAAACATCAGTTGCCTCCACCAGATACATGGCAGGAATTAATAAGATTACTTTTGAATCAAAGTTAGTAGTCACGACTTTCTCCTCAACAAAAAGTTTGCATTACATACACAGCTGGACAAAAGATACATCAATAGGTATGAAGACGCTGAGCCAACTCAGCATAGGTACTCGACCACGACAACAGCATCAGCAAGCACAGGTGGCAGGGCCAAGAAGACACAAAAAAGTGACAGTTGCACAGCAAGTCATTCAGCAGTTATGATAAAGCCGCTCAACCGACTCTGCAAACCCCAAAGGTCAATATTACTCTGATGGGAGTTAAGGGCTTTTATAACTCATTTAAGATTGTAATTACTTCTCATCTACAAGCCATGTACGAGTGTAAGAAGATATTTCCCTCTCAGATGACTCACTGCCTGAGATATTTTTGTATTAGACTTCTATATATTCCCCCTCGCATTTGTTAGCAGGGGTTGGACTCCGGATGTAAGAAATCTCTTGATATCTCTTCTGTTACTCTTATGTTGTAAATCTTCGGACAGCTAATACAAAGGATGATGGGATTTCTCCAAGCATGATGTTTCTTGATGTCTTGATGGTGTATGGCTCAAAGTTGCAGGATTCCTGTGTATTCCATGGCTCAATGAGTTTTCTCGTTACTCTTTGTTACATATATGTTTGCTATACTTTCATATATCTTTCATGTTCTCCATGTACTCAATATCTAAATGGCAAGGAAAAAGAATAGTCCCAAGACTTAATCATTGGTTACCCTAAACTCAATCCTAGCTATTTCATATGTTTTCTTCAGTTATGGTATTGAAAGAGTAATTCTTAAGTGCTACCTTTCATACTATATCATCACAGTGCTCTGTTATTTTAGGAATTCAAGTAATTGCTCCTAAGTAATAGACCTCTTTCCCACTAACCAGCTTAGTAAAGAATCCTTAATTGCTCTTTGCTAGTTGTTTTTCATTCCACTCTCACAATTTACAGTTTGTTTTATGAAATACACACAGGCCCTGTAATTCCAGCTGCACTGAGCCAGTATTTCAAGGAAGCAACAGTTACAGACCCCATTGCCCAATGGATTAGTTTCATCTACAGACAACGCTCCTAAAACTATCAGAAGCATCCTCCCAACCAAGCATAAAAAAAAATCAAACATTCACTTCATAACTAGCCTAAAACTTCATTAAAACAGTGAAAAATCTTACAGAGAGAGCCCTCTCTGATTACAGCTGGGCTAGAAGCTGTAGTCCAAAGATTGGTTAGTGGTTACCCCGGTCGTATTCCCTTGGGAGTCATAGGGAACAACCTGGGTGTTAACAGAATCATGAACATGATGCATAATAAGAGCACATCATATTACCATGCATATATCCAACATATAACCAGAATATAAACCATGAGAAATCGACCATAAGATAAATGTAATAACCAATAAATATGCTCATTGATCACAATACGAAAATAACTCATATTAACATGTATACAATCAAACCATGTCAAGGACTTCCATGTACCACCCGATAATGGATTGGGCTAATCCAAATCTCTCTTTAGGCCAATCAATCCCATGATATATTCCAAGCATGAATGTGAGATCTCATGGGATAGCAAAACACAACCAAAAAGGGAATCTAAAGGTTAAACCACCTCCACCCTGAAGCTACTGTGATTTCACCTAAACTGGTCTAAGAATAAGAAAACAAAAACAAGCTTGGATGCCTCTAAATTCCTTCAACATACCCATAAGAATTTTCCTATCTCCACCCATTTGTTGAGGGCTTCTTAGAGACCACCTCAACTAGATCCAAAATCTTCCGACAATCCAAATCTAAACTAAGAATGAGTCCCATCACACCATGGCTATCTAGGAAATGGAAAGGAAAGGCTGAAACCACTATCAATCTAGGAAAAACCCATGCTAATGACAACAAATGAACCAAATAATAAAATGCATGTACCATGCATTCACATCCCAGCAAGGAAATTGCACATGAAACCTATTACTTAGAAAATATTCCTGTTGTAGCTGTTAATCAAACCTTATCCTCAACCTCTGTTGACTTCCTTTGTTTTCCTTGCTCTCTCCTCTTGGAGCTCTCTCCCCCTTTCTAAAATTGATCCAAATCCAAAACTAACAAAAGATGTGAAATGTTTCACTGATGTCTTTTTATCATTGATGTCTCATTTTTCTTTCATTTTCCTTCATGTTCATTCATTTTCTATTGAACTTCCGTTGCATGTATATTTGTCTCTTTTCACCTTCCTTTTCTCCTATTTTCCTTTATTTCCTTAAATAAATTTCATTTATTTCCTCTTTTCCTTTGCCAATTTCCTTAGCCATTAATAAACTACAATTTATTCCCATTATGATGTTTTTCCCTCCATTCGGCTTGGAATATATGTTCCATGACCTTGGTCTTATTTTATTACATGGAAAATCAACTAGGGGTTGTTACAACCCCCCTTCGAGGAACACCATCCTCGCTGTTCTATGCTGCTTATGACTAACAAAACGTATTGCCTATGGAGATTTCTAACACAACTCGATGCAAGAGTTACAACATACCAAATTTCTAAAAACATGATGAAATACTTATTATTGATCTTGATAAACGTAGGTCGATGCAATATTTGCAATGACAACACATATACACCTATACACATTTTCTTCAACTAGCAAATAAACATCTTGTTTATGGAGCTTTGTAAACACAACTCGATACAATATTTACCATGACATACACATATATACATATTCACATTTTCTCTGGCCAACAAATAAAATGATATGATGCCTGCATCAGTGACAAGGGAATCCAAAGGCTCACACCTCCATCCTAAAAAATAGCACCAAGGATTGACGTCATTCCTAGGAAGTCTATAATCCACTGGCAAAATCAAATTCCACGTCCAATGTCCAATGCTATAATCCTTGTGCTACTTTCTCTCTCAGTGAATAATTACCAACTCATTTTTACTGGGCACACTCCCAATGTGCTTATGATTTCATCTAGTAATGCTAATGAACAAAAAAAATTTATTTCCTAACCTTCCCTTCTATGCTTCATAGTCCCATGTGCAATCTGATCACCCCCTTCTATGTAGTCACTCACCTTCCAAGTTCCATGGAATCACCTTCTTTTCTACAGAGTCCCTCAGGTGATCCATCCCTTAGCAAGGTTCCCTCATATCGGATGGTACAAAAATCAAGGCATAACCTTGCCTCAAAACCATCATACTAGCCATAGGATGCTCATGGAATTCAGTGGAGACTACTGGGTACCAGTGTCCCACAATGGCCCTACTCCTGAATGCTTTACCAACACACTGTTAAATGTCCTAAGTCATTTTACTATTGTTGCTAATTCTCTTGTAGTCAGCTCCAACCACCCAAATGGGCATTCCCATGCTTTCCTATACCAAGCACATAATTACCCTTAGAATGAAAAGGAATTGAAATAAATTCAAATCATATCTCATTAATAACTCGTTAATAAGGTACAGAAGGAATTATGTCTACTTCCTATCACAGCAATTCATATTAGCTCTTTGATCAAATCATCATGTATAAACATATCACATATGGTTAGCTCAAAACTCAACCATCATAAAATGGAATCATAGATTATGTGCATAGTTAAAAATTGAAATAAAATACTAATACTTGTATTTCAAATGGTTCTTTGCTTCTACCTTTGTTCTTTGTTCTTTCTGTACACACACTGAATTGGTTGCTAAACATGACTAACACCCATTTCATTCTTTAACCTCATACATACAATGGATCAGTTTCCAAACCCAGTAGTCACCCAATGCCTTATCTTCTCTTTTATATTAGTGGTGAGCCTTGGTATTGCATCAAGAAGGTTCCAACTACCAAGGGCTCCTCAACTCAAATTATCAACTTGGGTTTCGTACAAACCTCAAGGTGACAGTGCTATATGCACAATAGATAGGATTCCACTCATGCCTTCCTTAGTTATGCCATTAGATCAAAAGTGCTCACAGACCCTTCCTCCTACTGAATTAGAATGAAAGATTCCTCATAAAGGTACAATTGGAAATTTCTTCTAGTTATGAAAGTAGAAATTTCATTGGCTCAACCTATAAATACTAACTAATCAATTCACGAAAGGAAAAAGGCTAATGTACTTGTAGAAAGGAATCTATTTTATTTTTCATAACTCATCAAACTACCAAATCTAATCATAGAAAGGAAGCTAATTTATCTTGCATAATTCATCAAACTACCAATCCTAATTGCATGTCCCATGTACCTAGTTCACACTTTCTTTGTAAATTTGTAACCTACTTGCATCATATTTGTGATAAGGAAACTAATTGTACTTTGTATTTGTAGTGAAGAAAAGGAAGGGTTGGAGTGGCCTAGGAGCTTCCCTTGATAATAAAATCACAGTTGCGGGTCATTATTCATCTAGACTAAGTCAAAGTTGTAGTGCGGATCAAAACTAATGAAGGAAAGTGATGATATAGGTTTGCTACAAGTGATTGCTATAGGAGGCCTATAATGCTACAGGAGGGCCTGTAATTCTATAAGAGGGCATCCAAGTGGATTTTGAAGGTGAAAATGATGCCTCGAGGGTAGGGAGAGATGGATAGAAGCTGAAGTAAATGAAGGGAGGTTGGATTGATCCCCTATCCAAGCTTAACACCTCTTAGAGGTTTGTCTTGCACTAGGATGAGTGCTCTCAGTGTATTAGGCAAAACGACTTCTAAAATAGGGTTTTGGGACATAATTTTCAAGTGCAAAGAGAAGATGAAGGAGTTCAAGATGGAATTGATCAAGGTTCCCTTCACTTCACATCAACACAACCCTACAATCAATCACATGCATGCATCCATTCATTATTAACAATATGAAATAACTTATGATGGAAAAGATGAGGTGAATTTAAATAACATCTAATTTATTCCATGACATTGATCTAATCACTAAAATGACTTCTAAGCTACAAAAATAAAACGTAAAATAAGACAATGAACAATAATCTATTTCCAAGAAATCATAAACAAAATATTTTTGGATTGTTCTTGTGAATCCTTCCACTCATTCTCCCACAAGAGAGTTGATATAGAGGATACAACCACAAACTTTTATAGATTAATCTCTACTGAAATACAAGAAACTATGAGCTACTTGGAATTAAGAAGAAACATAAGTACAAAAAGAGGGACCAAAGCCTCTAGGTTGAGACCAAACTCAAGGGTCTCATCCCTCTGAAGCTAACTCAGATGCATCTTAAAATCCAACTTCTCATTATCAAAAAGTGCAGGTCCAGTACATCACATAAGAGTTGAAAGTAATAATTTCAAGCTTGAAGCTCAATAGCTACACCTAGCTAAACAAAAGCTTCAAATCCTAATGAGATCTTCTTCTAGTTTATTTATACAAAAGGGAAACTGAAGCAGCTCTGAAAGTAGGATGTTTCCCTTCTTGATCTTGTAAATGGTTGATCTTGTCCCTCTTCGTATTCACTTAGACTAGGAGTCACTCGTTTGCCAATGAATTCGAGCTAGTGAGAGAGGATATTGTGCTCTTGAGCCGATTTTAAGGAGTTAAGGAGGTGAAAAAACCCCCTATATTTTCTCCTAGTTGTCTCCATCAAGCCCTTGCATAGTAATGGCCTAAAAAATGCTTAATTTTCATGCAATTAAACCACATTATGCCACCTACTATGCCAAATACCTTTTACTCTTCTTACTAAGCATAATATATAAAAAAAAATGTGAATTAATGTAAGAGAATGATAGTTTTAAGGCCAAAGGATGGCATAATGATCTTGAAAATGTACATATTGACGGGTCTCATTAATTAGAAATGAGGGAATCTAGATACTATATCGCCTTTGCCATCAATATCAGCAACTCTAGATTGGTCTCTTCCCAAGCTCTCTATAACATCCCTGGTAAAAAGATCCATGTAATAAATTTAAGAAAGGAAAAATAATAACCAAGGTCATGGGACACTTATTCCAAGCTTAATGTTATGTAAAAAATCCTAGTGTGGGCGTTAATTTTGTTTATTATGCTAAGGAAAATGGAAAAATATTTGGAAAGTAAAAGTGGCATTAATTGACATTTTACTTATGAAAATAATGGAAACTAGAGAAAAATAAGGTGAGAGGTCATAGGTTTCATGTGAGGAGGAAAATGAAGGAACAATAATGGAAATTGAAGAAAATAGAGACCTCATTGATAAAAAGGCTTCTGAGGATCAATTCCCAACCTTTCGTTAGTTCAGTTTTGGAGCTCTCCCTCTATTCTCTCTGCTCTTTCATACTCCTGGACACTTAGAGTATTCTTGGACCACTCTAGCATTGGAGGAAGGAAGGCAAAGGAAGGGCATGAAAGCAAAAGGAAGTAAAGATCAAACAAGGAAGAGTGGGATTCAAGCAGCTACATTAGGATTACTTGCAGGTATCGAGTTGCATGTATGATTTCCTTGCTAGTTTTTTCATGCATGATACATGCATGTGTGTTTATGATTCTCTTACTATCTTTGGCATGGGTTTTCCTAGGTCTGAGAGTGGTTTTCAACCTTTCCTTTCCATTTTTGAATAGCCATGGTGTGATGGTGTTCTCTTGTTTTGGTTGAGTTAGATTTCCAGATGGTTTTGAAACTGAGTGGGGTGGTCTTAGGGGAGAAACACAAGGCCTGGGAATCCCTGGAATGCTGAAGGTGGGATTTTGGTAAATCCTTATTGTATATGCCCTTGTTAGGCCTAGGAATCCTCAAATGCTAAATGGTGGGATATATGGTAAAGCCTAGAGGTTTTAGCCTCGTTGGGCCTAGGAATACTCGACTGGTGAATGGCGGGAAATACGTTAAAGCCTAGAGGTGGAGAAAAGAAATTCCTCACGGTTTAGGTGAAGAGATCTGGAGGTATCCATGCTTGTTTAAGGCCTATTGATCTGACGGGATTATGGTAAAGCCTGTTTGTATTGATGAGGGTTTCAGGCTTATTAATCCCTTGGTGGATATATGATAAAGCCTAAGGAAGCCTTGATTTGTTCTATTGTGAGTCCCACATTCATGCTTGGAATATGGCATGGGGGTGGTTGGATGAAATAAATACTTGGTTTAACTTAATCTATGGTCAAGTGGTTCATGAAAGTCCCTGGCTTAGTTGGCTTATGCATGCATTAATAACAACTCCCTTTCCTTTCGTATTTCATGTGTAAATGCACTTGTTAATATGTGGATTTAATGGTTGTTCTACTCTTGTTATTCTATGGGTTGTATGATGGTTATAAGCATGGTTTATGACAGGCTTTAGTAATGGATCTCATCATAATTTGATTAGTACATGAAATGTGAATGAATATATGACCTAATAGATGATAATGTAGTTATTTTTATAAGGAAACAATTCTTCTTGATGATTCTTAGATAAGTATGAGATCTCTATGCTTAGATATGTGGTTATTACCTGAAGATTGCATGTTTTTTATGTGTTTGACGAAATTCATGTCATGGATAGTAGGGGTTAGGTTAAGTCCTTGTACCAATGTTTAAATTAGTAGCTTTATTTCATGGTTATTTATCATTTTTTTGGAAATTTCATGAATTTTTTGGCAAAGGCCTGAGACTTGGCCCTGAAAGCATGGAGAAAAATCTAGGGTCACCCTCTAAGAATTGCCTAAAATAGGCTGCAATTGAATGAACGCCTTGTGGGAGAAACTGGAGGGTCATAGTTGCATGAATGGCTTATCATGGAAGTGACTAGGGGTCTAGCTCATCAAAATGAAAAGTTGTCTCAGGGGTTGGGAAGCTAGAGAAGTTGGTTGTGTCCTGAAGGTTTGGTAGCTCCTGAAAAAGGTTAGATTGTTTTTGTTTTGTCAGTTCCACTTTCTTAACTATAAATTGGGAGTTGAATCACATTATAGTAAATATTCATCACATGTTTATGCTAGTGGACCAGTAAGGTTTGGTAAATGTGGGAGGAGGGTCTAACAAAGTGGTATTAGAGCATGGTTCACCCGTTGGACTGGATGGGCGGAATGTGTTGGTCATGCATACATGTCACTTTCATATGTGTTCTTTATGCTTGTGGTATATGTAATTGTTCTATAGGCATGGTTTCAGTTGTGTCACCATGTGAAAGTTGGTGGTGTTTTTGTTGGATGTATTTGTCTTGAGTGCATGTCAGTTATGCACTTGTTATGCATGTAAATGTCTATTTGTCATTATGCATACATTGACATGGTTATATTTGTTGTGCATGAAATCATTATATGTGGTTAGTATAAGCATGCATGGTAACTGGGAATGGTTGAAATGACATTTATATAATGCTATGATTATGTTTATACATGTATTGTGCTAATCTGGTTGAGCTTGTAGATGATGTGTCCTCCGTTAAACTATACTAAGGTATGTTGATTATGTTAATTTTTTGTTTAAGATAACATGGTATACTTGTAGAAAGAATATCAAAGATTACTAGCAAGATGGTAGACTACAGTTCACGAGACTCTCCCTATGGATCAGATCAGCAACATGGTGGTAGGCACTCTTTTGACTTAGCAGACACAATGAGAAGTTTGAAGGTAGAAATAAGATGTTTCAAAGTATATAATGACATAATCATGCAAGTACAAGAGAAAGAAGCAGAAGTTAATGCATTAATCCTTTAAAGTTTGTCAAACTTGCAGAGACAAGGATCGCTTATGATCATCCATGGGAAGGAGGATAGGACTAATGACACATAAAATAACATATCTCATGTTGGGAGAAAGTCAGGTAGGGATGACAAAATCATAGATGACAAGTTATTGGATATGCCAGATAGGAGAGGTGATGGAGATAAGTTTTATTCTAGTTCTGGTTCTGGCAGGTAGCATTCTTATCATCATTATCATCCTTATAAGAGGAGTGACAGTGGATATTTTCTAGATGAGTTCAAGAAAGCTAAACCACCTAACTTTGATGGGTATTTGAATAAGATGGAGTATGTAGAAGCATGGCTACTCGGGATGAAGAAGTTATTTGAGTTTCATTATTACAAAGATAATATGAAGGTAAGAATAACTATCTTCAACCTCAAAGGGAAAGTAAAAATTTAATGGCAAGATCTGAATCAGGTTAGAGACACTAGAACAAAGGAGTTAAGTTGGCATGAATTCAAGAGACTTGTTAGGAATAAATATTTGTTAGGGAGGTACTATGACAACAAATCCAAGGAATTATATGAGCTAAATACGGGGTCGATAACGGATGAAGAGTATATGACCAAGTTCCTGGAGTTGTTGAGGTATGTACCATATCTTAAGGATGAAAAATCCAAAGTTTAGAGATTCATGAGTGGATTTCCATTAGAATTTAGAGATCAGATTGAGTATCATGAGCCTTGGTCACTTGAGGAAGTCATTTGTAAGTTGAAGCATTACTATGAGAAATAAAACTGAAAGATAATACTCAGCAAGGTTGGAAAGGGAATGATAAATTTAAAGATAAATGATAGGTGAAGGCGAACAATACCTCACGATGCAGGTGAGAAAAAAATGTTGCACCTTACAAGAAGTTTAATGGACCCCATCCTAGATAAAAACAAAATAAAGGTAATGGTAAGGGATGGTTTCATTATTGGACATGTGGTAAGGAGCATATCAAAAGAGGATGTACACAGAATCAGGGTGGTAGGCCCTAGATTTACAATGCACAGGACACGCAGACAATTGGGGATGTTGGGTGGAGCATTCCACGGATTTATGCAACATTGGATAATAGGTAGGCATATCACCAGGCATTTATTATCAAGATGGATGGTAAGATTTGTGATTAAGTCGTTTCTATTTTGATTGACCCTTGATCAAATTATAGTCATGTAAGTCTTGACCTGGTGGATAAATGTGGTTTTAATTAAGAAGTACATGTAGAATATTGGTTAGTGAAGTTGGCTATAGGTACAAAGAAGAGAGTTCATCATTGGGTAAGAGCTTGTGAATTTTATTTGAATGATATGCCTACCTCAACACATTTGAATGTATTGTCATTGGGATCATATAGTATAATTTTGGGTAGGACTGGTTGTATCCTCATAGGACCAGGAAGGAATACTATGAAAAAACTATTGAATGCTTGGATGACAATGGGGAATGAAGAATCTTACAGGGTAAGAAGAAATCTACACCATTTGGAATGGTGAAATCTATGTAGGCAAAGCTAAGTCGAAAGAAAGGGTGTGTGTAATTTGTAGTGCATATTTCTAGTGACAAAGGTAAGGAAGTAGAGGATGTGGATATATTGAGGAGGCATTCGGTTTTACAATAGTTTCAATATGTGTTCCCGGTAGAGATTTTAGAGTTTCCACCTCATAGGGAAGTGGAATTTTCTATTGAGTTGGTATTAGAGACAACACCAACATCAAAGGAGCCATACATGATAAGCACACTAGAGTTAGTCGAATTGAAGTTGCAGTTGAAGGAAATGCATGATAAAGGATACATTAGGCTAAGTATATCGCCTTGGGGTGTACTAGTGTTGTTTGTGAAGAAGAGGGATGGTACTCTTAGGTTATGCATTGATTACAGGAAGTTGAACAAGGTGACCATCAATAACAAGTTATACTTCAAACTATCAATGATATTTTGTTTCAACCTCTTTCTATTGTAATTACTTGTATCCTTAGCTTGTCTTTGTATTTACATCAGCCATTACTTGGTCTTGTAATAAAAATTAAAATAAAGTTTTCCCTGTGTAGCAGGCTTTTAAATATGCTTCTTTGCCGCAGGTAGAGCCTCTACTGCCAAGAGGCGTCCATAGCCTCAACAGGGTTACCTATTACCCAGTAATGATCCTTTATCCTACTTAAGGTTATTTACAACCTTTCAGAGAAAAACCCATTTTGACACTTTTTTCTTTTTCATTCTCTAAAGAACAATGTCTTGGTTTGGTGGCCAAATTATGGCACAATCATTCACTTGATTTACACTTTTGTTGAACAAGCTGGCTCGTGATGAGACCCCTTGTCTTTTGATTGCAACAATCTTGAGTCATTGCCCTGTTTTGGTGGACAATATTGGCAATGTCAGCAAGTTATAATATATGTGATCATGATAAGCCGGATCGTGATGAGACCTCTTATTCTTTGAGATATAGTGTTTTCTCGGATTGTTTCTCTGAATGCTGCGATTTCCTTTAGTAGGGAGGAAGTCAATTTTTTCCTTAAGAAAGTTTTGGATGACAATAATAGAGCTTCTTTGGAAATGGTTGTTTCCACAGGGAATCCTTATTTTGTTATTGATGCCTTTCATTGTACTAACGTAAAACAATTCCTTCACTAAGATTGCTTTCTTCAAATTTCTTGGAGTTGAAACTAGTATCATATCTGGGTTAAAGTTCTATTGATAATAAAGATCAAGTTTCCAAAAGATTTGCGATTTATAGAAGCAGAAGTTCAAAATATTGATAGAGAAAAGGTGTCTTTAGTAAATTTCAAATGTTGTTAACCAAAACAAATTTTATTATGGCAAAAAAAATATTTAACGAAATGAGAGGTAGACATTCCCTAGGGTTATGTAGAGAATAGGGATAATCTCTTCTCTTATTTTGCCTACCAACTCTTAAAAGTAAACCTAATAACCTAACTAAACTACTCCTACTCCTATCCTAACTATATACAAAATTTAACTAGGTGAAATGATATTTCCAGTGGAGCCATCTTCTCATTTTTATTCCTACACATATGTAACTTTCCAACATTAGTGTTAAGAACAAAAATTTTCTTGGACTGTTAATGTTGGATGTGGAATAAGAATGTATAACTTCAGTTGGAATTCTGTCCGAAATTTCTTTCTCGTGAAAACTTCTTTCCAACTGGATATCTATTGGATCATAAAAATGAGGATGAATTTCTGTTATGGATTGATGATCTTGTAATAGAGGAAGTTTTGAACTTCCTTGACACAGTTTAGCTTTCCAAAATGGTAGCTCGTCTTTTGAATGTTCTTTGATAAGGTGCTCAACATACCATAGTAATCTATCAAAAGTCTAAAAATTTAAAACACAATCCGATTTTGTACAAAATGAGTGCAAGTGAGAAAGAAAGAAATGATTATCTGTACAAATAATGTTACAGCACAACTGGGATTGGCTTGGAATATTTTTTTGTTCACAAGAACTGGCCAGAGTTATGGGATCCGAGCAATTTCGAATTTCGTCTTGTCAATCAGGAGACAAGTTATAATTGTGAACAAGCATGGGGGGTTCTTCATGATATGAATCATAGATCAGGATATTGTCTTGGATAGTAAAATCAAGAAAATGATCTTTTGCTTTGAAATGAGGATTGAATGATATGATTTCCGAATTAGAATATCTCCCATTATCTGAGTTTTGATGGGTTACTTGAGATAAATCAATAACATCATTGTTGTCAAAGTAACCATCATAAATGATTTTACAGGTTTCCCTAGATTTCTCTTTTTCGTCATATATTTTCAGACAAGGAAGGTCAAGTGGTTTTTGTTTGAAAATGATCAAAGGATGTTCTATAATTGTCTTTTTATCTTGAAAACCTAATGATGACTCATTTGAATAATCCTTTGTGCCTTTTGAGATATCTTTAATATTGAGAGGGGAAAAGTTATCATCACTAAAAACATCAGGATAAAGAGAAAAATGTGATTATGAAATAATGCATTTGAGAATATCATCATGAAAAAATCTTTGTTCATCAAATTCATCATAGACATCAGGCTTTAGATCATACCTTTGTGTACTGATACTTTTTGAAAGAGAAATAGTTTGATGTTCTAACCTTGGCATCTGCATTTGTTGACTTGCAACGATATTATCTGACCTTGTATCAAAGTCATCTCCTGGTTCCAGGGCAGGCTTTCCTCCAGCATTCTCGCTTTTGTCTTCTTGCATTAGAACATGCATGACTCCTATATTCTTCATTATGGCCGATTCGTATATTCAAATTGGAATTCTCGTTCATATTAGAAGAAAATGAGACAAAACTCGAACTAATTTCTGCTTGATCAGACATAGGAGGCAGGGAATGCTCAGCATAATCTAAAGATTCTTCATCTATGAGTTCACTTTCAAGATCGTACTTCAGACAATTAAGATGAAATCGCATATTAAAATCCCTAACAGATTCATCTTGTTTCCGTAGATAATCAATTTCAGCATATACCTGGTCATAGTCATAATAATCAAATTCAAGAATGAAAGTCTTGACGAATTGGTCCCAGCTATGAATTGATGCAACTGGGAGGGTTCTGCACCATTTTCTAGCTTCCGCCGTGAATGTAAGAGTAAAAATTCTGCATAAAACGCCTTCATCAATTCTTTGAACATCATAACTTGAAACTCTTTGAATAAATTGAAGAGCATGATTAAAAGCAGAAGAATTATTCTTACCATAGAATTTTACCTGAGACAAGAGTCTTACACTTTAGGTGGAGTGTTGGAAGAGGTAGGAACAGGGAAAATTTTAAGAACCCCCCCTAAATTTACATGCATAATAAATGGGCGAATGTCCATGGTATATAGGAAAAATGGAAGGCGATTTTATGAATAATATGATATGTATATATAATTTTTTGGCGAATCTCTCACCAGACATGGCGAATATTTTACTCAATTATAAAATCTTGTTTTTATTGAATACACAAATGAAATCATTGCATTTCTTTAAAATATCTTTTGAAATCAAAATTACCGAATTTACATATCGATAACCTAGTGGGTGTAAGATAAAATTCACCCGTGCCATTCACAGAAAGCATGAGAAAAAACCTAATACTATATATAAAACCAAGGAAAATTCAAAGTCATCACTTCTAGGGACCTCATAACCACTCTGCCAATACACAAGTATGTTCCTGTTTGCAATTAGAAAAATTACCCAAATTACAATATGTTTACTCCACTTCTAGGGACCTCGTAACCACCCTGCCAATACACAAGTATGTTCCCGTTTGCAATTAGAAAAATTACCCAATTTACAATCTGTTTACTCCAGCATATGTTGGAAAGTTATAGAAGGATGACTAGTGCAATCAATCCATTCCTTTTAGCCCTGGATTTGTTTCAGTTTAAAACATAAGTATACAAATATACTTTTCCAATGTCTATGCTTTAACCATTCACCTTAAGATGTTTTTACAATATAATTTCCTAAGTCTATTTAATATCTTCATTATCATAAAAACCAACCTATATCCATCTTAACTCCACATCTACCACTCTGAGGGAGATGAAATCTATTTATCCCTCTGAGCACTTGGTAGACCCAGAATTAAGATGGATCTAAGATAGAATTTCCCCTTTAAATAGTCTATGCTCACATGAATACCATGGGTTATCATAAACTTGGAGCTTAAAAATTACTAATAGTAATTTATAAAAATTAATAAAATTAATAGTTGATTTTTATTTTAACCAAGCTAAATGTTTAACATACATTAAATTAATTACAACATCCATTTTTACTCTTGATCGGATCAAATATTTTTTCACTCTATGCTAGTTTGCATATCACGATATTTGATACCTCTGGGGGGTTAGTAGATCCAGAGTAAAGATGGATCTATTCTGGTTTAATTCCCCCATTTAAATAGGCTACATTCCAAGTGAATACCATGGGTCAATAACATGTGCCATTTTTATTTTTATTAATATTAATATTAGGGTTAATATTTTTTTTTGCATGGTATTAATAACAATCTAGTCCATGGTATTTGTCCCATAGTATTTTTCCCATAGGTTTCACCTAAATATAACACATTTTTTGAGTGTTCGTAAATATAAGGTGACTTATGGAGTAAATGTAAAAAAATGTTTTATTTGTTTACCATACCTCTCGTTTATTTATATTTTTATTAATTTACCATACTCTTTTACAAATATGGTATTTGGCCCATAGGATTCACTTAAATAAAACCTCTTTCTTGAGCCTTCATAAATAGAACGAGGGTTATGGACTAAATATAAAAAGAGGTTTTACTTATTTACCATGCGTCTAGTTTATTTATATTTTTATTTATTTACCATACCTTTTGAGTAAGTATAAAAAAGACGTTTTATTTATTTACCATACCTCCACTTTACTTATATTTTTATTTGTTTACACCCTTGCATGTATATAAGGTGACTTATGGAGTAAATATAAAAAATGCTTTATTTATTTACCATACCTCTCATTTATTTATATTTTTATTAATTTACCATACCTCTTTTATAAATATGGTATTTGGGCCTTTGGCCCAGAGGATTCACTTAAATAAAACCTATTCTTGAAAATGGGCGAATGGAAGGTTGTAACTCCCTAAATTTACCTTTTTTACCCTCTCCCTTAAAAGAAGGTGGGCTATTTGAGGTACAAAATATTTGCCCACTAAAAATTTAAAACCCCTTAATTTCGCCAAAGGGCGAACATTCGCCCCTAAAATCACCCCTAACCCTCATAGTCATAAGTGAGTTTAAGGTAAAAAATGAACATATCTTCGAGGAGAAAGCTCAGATGCTAAAGGAAAAAAAGGAGTTGTAGACACAACATGAGAGCCTCAAGACAATGATAAAACATGCCTACAAAATAGTACCTAAACTGAGCATACCATAGCATGATGAAGCCCCCAAAATAGTAAGGAAATGGGCTCTTGTAGTATGTGCATCAAAGCAGCAAGTCAGGAGGGTGACTTCAGCAAGTCAGGAGGGTTACTTTTGACTTCCAGATGAAGATAACAAAGCTATAGTTGAAGTTGTAGCCAACAACTCTACCAGAGGTTTTAGAGAAATCTGTAGCAACCATCGAGGAAAATATGAACAAATTGAATACCGCAGTCACATACTGTGCAATGATGTTTGACACATAAATGGAATTATGGACTCATCCACAAGAGGATCCGAACTTGTAGAAGCTAAACACCAATTTATGAGAGATGCAATAGAAGTATGATGAGGTCTGAGCAACTGCAAACACTTTTGCGCCAATGCAATGCCTCATGAAGTTACATGAGGGAAAGTAGATACAAGCAAAGGAAAAACAATTGCAGAGGAAAGAGGCCCTTCTGCAAGCCATATTATAGTTGTGTCTAGAGGAAACTTTTGAACTTACTACATGAGTTTAGGAAAAGCTCAAGGTGCTACAATAGACACCAAGGACCATGTGCCTAGTAGTGGAGGGACCGATAGTAGAAAAGTTGGTGGAAGAAGTACAATAGGATCCACCACAAAGAGCCATTGAAGTTGTACTGCTATAGGTTGAGCTTGGTGCTCTACATAGCAATATCGAGGTGCCAGCTAAGTGATTCGTGGTTGAGTCACAATCTTGGTGTTGGGGGCCTGTTCGAATGGTGTCTGTTACACAAAAATATCGCCACCCTTATTATTTGCAGTCGGTGTAGGCCTATCATCCCCTATACCAGCTTCCTAAGCAAGCCTTAAACCTCAGCTCTTCAAAACAAGCTTGGAAAAAGAGAGGAAGACATCAAAAAAGAAATGTAACTCTGGTTCCACACTTTCTCTTACTTTTGCCTGCAGGCCCGCACCTTTTGTTCAAGGTATCTGCGTACTTATATACTCTGTATGTAAAGGGGAAGGTGCGTACCCATGTAAAAGTCAAAAGGAGCAATCTTTATCTTAAAACACTGATCTTGGGTTAATTCTAGAGTTTTCTAGAAGCATTTGTTACGTGGATTGTTCGCTCCAAGTGCTTCATGCATCCCATCATAGGAGTAACTAATCACTTGTTGAGAGGATCTATCCCTTTGAAGGAGGACTCTATATCTTTGAAGGAGGAGCCGGTAGCTGATCTCCATTGCACTATAAATTGAGGCATTGGGTCAGTGGCCAAAGAGGTTAGAAGCTGAACTTTTGAGGGTAAATGCTAGTGAAATCAAGACTTCCTATTTGAGCTTAAGAGGAGAGATCACATACCTTTTTGGCCCCATTAGGACTGAGTGAAGCTTGCCAAAGTAGAGGAGACTTCTTGTTGGACCCTGGAAGGAGCTTGTACAGCGTCAAGGCAATGTTTGTAAGGTTCTTTTCTTTTGAATTAATACAATCAAGCTCATTTTTCTCAACAAGTATCTTATGCTATTTTTTTCATGGACTCCTTGACTTTCATGTTAAATATGTTTTATAATATTTGATATTCAGGTGCTATTTAATTGTTTGCCTTGTTTGTGCTAGCAGGTTTGCGACGAAGGAACTTACTTGGATCAAAGGAGCGAAGGCATCTCCGAACTTGCGTTGGACATGAGGTAGGCCCTTAAACACGTTTATTTACCACTATTTATAAAGCGCATTTAGATAAATATAGTGTCTGGTTGGTTTGTTTGTCATTAGGTCTTCATTAGATTCCAGGAAGGTCTATCTTGTCTGCAAGATCGACTAATTCTGTGTGACAAAATGGCGACTCCGCTGGGAACTTGATTGTTTTCCTAGTTTTTCTTTGACTTGAGAAACTGGTTTTTTGGTTTCTATTTTTGGCTTTTTGTGTGTGGCTTTGGGTAGACTTAGTTGATTTAGCTTTGTTTTTTCTTTTTCATTACTTTAGTTGAAGTCCGTAGTCTGCACTTATATCACAATGTGTACCTGCACGCACTGTGTCTTCGTGCACAGAGCGTACCCGCGCCTGGGTGAACTCTGCACCTGCGTACCCTGCTAAATTTTTGAAAATTTTGACTTTTGCTCTTTCAGTTAGTTTTATTTTGTTTTTCTAGTGGTTATCCCCTGCCCATGCCTGCATGTGACTGGTTGAAATCTTTCCTTGGTTTGTTTCATTAGCATTAGGGGTTTAGGTGAAATTCCTAGAAGTTTTGCTTGTTGGGTTTGTTTTTCGATTTGGTTGTGTAGTGGCTCTGAGCTTAGAGGCTGTAGGGACTTCATATCACCTTAGTGTCTACCAGTCTTCTTGAGAGTCTGACCATTTTTGGAATATCACCTTGTTGAGAAAACCACTTTGAGTCTTCTCGTTTCAAAACTTCGATAAGCTTGTGATTGAAAGTGTGGATTTTCATTTTTAAAAAAAGGAATACAAAATTGGTTGTTCTTGACTTATTTGTGATTCAAATTAGTCCTTGGTTTGCTTGTGACCAAGTAAAACATCCTCAAAAAGACTTTTGTGAGATTTTTACTTCAAATAGGGTTTTTGTTAGTTTGTAGATCTTAAGTTTGCTTCATTAAATAGTTTTCTCAAATATTTGCTTTAGTTATAGTTTTAAATGTTTTTTAATGAAAAATGAAAGGTCTCTTTTGAAAAAGCTCGTTCTTAGTAGCATTTGAGTTTTCGAATGAAAAGATAAATTCTTGTGCAAATAATTAGTTGTCTCGTTTTTTAGTGCATTGAAACGAATACTCTTCTTTTGATTTGATCGTTAAAGAAAGGTTTGTGTTTTTAAAGTATTTGCATCTTCCAACTCTTTCTTAGCTAGAAATTCATTGAAAAGAAAATATTAGTCAGTCATCTTAAGTGCATCTTTATAGTGATTTTGTGTCGAGTCTTTACACCATAAGTTTCATCTCCATCACCTTTTGACTTAAATCAAAAACCACTAAAAATCACGCTTAATATAAAATCAATCTAGCAAAATTTTTGTTTCTAGGGCTCTGATACACCAATATAGCTTAGGCTAGTATCTTGGAGTAGGGAGTAATTAACTCTCCAAGATAAGTAAAACAAACAAGTAGCTTTATCTTGCGGTAGGAGAAATCCAATTATTGCATTTATACTCTGGGAAAGCTCCTCTTAAAGGAGAAGCACGAGATCGTGTCTGAACCAGTGTGGGAATCAATCCTTCCTCATTGTGAACGATGCCAGATATTCACGTATTACAAACGGTAAACCTCAGATTATTGTCGAGGAGCTTGGGGTCACTTGATGGTAAACCTCGGTTTATTTCAAGGAGCCTTCAGGGGGATTGAGCTTGCTACTCTGCCCTTGCGTGCGTATCGGATCGTAGACTGTTCCCCCAGGTGTATTTGTTTCTGTTGGTAACCTTAGTGTCCATATTCTCTAGGATTCTTCCTAAGGTGATGGTGGCGGGAAGATCCCACTGTACCTGGAGCAGACGTCGACTACACTCACTTGGATTTTCTCGGGGGTTCTCTTCACTTGAGATGGTTAAGTGGAGGAACTTGGTCCAGTCTATTCATTAAGCAGGTTGTCGGGGTAACTATTCCAACCGCTATTTCTGTATCGAACTCTGCGACATTGGATTTCATCACCAACTAGTGTTTTCGGTTTGGAAAGTTATTGTTTGTGTGTGTTTGATTTGTTAGATTCTTTATGCGTGTGCTTCGAATTTGTTTGGTTATTTAGAGACTTTAGGTGATTTTCATTGAGATTTTACTTTGTTTGCATGTGAAGTAGTTAAAATTTTTAACTGTGGCTGAATTACCGAGACATTCCCGTAGACTTCGGGGTGAATCCCCTAAGTTGGTTAATGTTTCTAATTTACTGAGAACTTCTCATAGACTTTGGGGTCAGCCTCCTAAAGAAATACCAAGCTACATTGAAGGCTTGAGAGTTCTCGTATCTCCCAGTAGCGGTAGAAATCGATCACCTGAAGAAGGAGAACCTTCTTTGGTACAATATTCTGATTCTCAACCCGTAGTAATTTTAGAGGTTACCGGTAGCATTGCGTCTACTAGTGATATAGGTGAAGAACCTGACATGTCTGAACCCGAATATGAAGTTGCTCCTACTCCCGTATCAGAGTTTGTTTATCCGACTCCTAGTGGTCCTAGTTCTCCTAGAGTAGAAACTGTAATTACCCAAGATCTTCCCGCTGGTCTCATAGCGATCGAAGAACTTGATATTGCAGATATCGAAGAAAGCTTCCCTTTTCCGGATAATCGACCTATTTTAGAGTTTAGGGAGCGTGAATCAATTTTTTATAGTCCACTTGGAGTATTGATTGGTACCATTCACTGACCAATCTTTTAGAAAATCCGAGACTCAGTTTTACACCACCTCGCATTTTTTATCACCCTTGACCTAGAGGTCAATATCCTACATTGAATATGTCTAGTCCGTCATCCATGTATTCCCAATCTCCAGAAGCCTATTTATACGGTGGTCCTTCTGCTCCTGCTGGGTATCAGTCCATTTCTGGTACTTTTTCAGGAGTGTCTCCTCCTCCTATCGGTCCTAGTAGTGGTCCTACACAGCTGAGTGCAGAAGAAATTCTGATGATGTCGGGTCAACCTCAGGGCAGTCAGTTACCGCCTGGGGGGAAACCTCAAGGTATTCAATATGCACCTAGGGGGCAACCTCAGGGTACTCAGTATATGCTTGGGGGGCAGCCTCAAGGTACTCAATTTGCGCCTAGGGTCCAACCTCAATGACAGTACGTACCTACGGGACAGTACATTCCTCAAGGTCAACCCCAGACTCAATATGTACCCCAAGGTCAACCTCAGTATCAGTATGTACCACAAGGTCAACCTCAATATCAGTATGCACCGCAAAATCAATATCAATACGTACCTCAAGGTCAACCCCAGTATTAGTACATGCCTCAGGGTTATCAACCCCAAGGTCAGTACCCACCTCAAGGTTATCAACCGCCTTCTAGTCAACCGTATTATCAATCTTACCCTCAACTCGGTTATGGTCCTCAGTATCCTCAAGGTCAATACCCCAGAACGAATTTGGTGTGGGATCCATCTCAGAATCAGTAGGTCTTGTAACCAAATGTGCAGTCGTCAGCCCAACCTGGATAGGTCGTAAGTCCATCTCAGCAACCCGTCCAGTCTACGGCTCAAAATTTTGTACCTTCTGTAGTTTCTCAGGCTGGGACTAGTACACCTCGTACTCCACCTCAAATGTCTGCTGCAAATACTGCAACATCTTCTCCATCTACCCCACCTTCTTCTGGAGTATCAGCAGCTCTGGTTTCTACTGTTCCTGTATCTGCTCCTCAGACCTCTTTACCTCAGTCTGGATCTACGGTCCATAATTCGGTCCAGATGCTTGTAGGAAGTATGGTTGTTACTTCTCAACCTCAATTTGTTCAACCTCCATACCAGGGACAGTACCAACCTCAATATGGTCCTGCTGCGCAGCAACCAACCTATCAGTATCAACCATACCCTGGGTATACATATCAACAACCTTTGCAACCCTAGTATGGTTCGGTTAATCCTGGTTTTCCAGGAGGTCAAAATATCCCAAATGCGCTTCCCATTCCGAGTTATCCTCGATATCTTCCTCCTGGGGCTGGTTTGCAGACCCCAAGTTTCAGAGACCCTAATCGTCAGTTACCATTCATTGCAACTTTGGATTTACCTGACTTGACGTGCCTTACGAACGATCCAATCAATTATCTTCCGTATTTGCCGCCAATGCCGCATAAGTTGCCCAGTGACATCCCAAAGTTCGAAGGTAAACCTGGAGAGGATCCGTCTAATAATGTTATGAATTATAACCTCTGGTGTGCATCCAACTCCATTTCTGATGATTCTATTCGTTTACGTTTGTTTCAACGCACTCTAGTTGGTCTTGCAGCCAAATGGTATATCAAATTACCGCGAGCCACTTTTTATGATTTTAGTTAGTTAGATACCTCATTTTTAACTCATTTTCAGTTGCCATTCAGATATGACAATGGCACGGATCTATTAACTTCATTAAAACAATCAACATCCACTCACATCTCCGATCATATCCATGAATGGAGACGTCGACGGCATTTAGTGAAGGTTTATATCCCGGATCAAATATTAGCTGAGTGGTTTGTAAAATCCTTGTTGCCTAAGATCACTGAAGATGTAGCTAAATCCGGAGTAGTTACTGAAGAGCAAGTCATTGCTCAAGCGCAGTACCTTGACTTAGTTTACACTCAGTCGGGTACGTTACACGAGAAGATCCCCAACCTTCCTAGTCAAAATCAAATTGCTGCTGCTCCTTCAGGGTCTCATGCCGCTGATCGTATGATTGGCACGGTGAATACTAAAAGTAAGAAGAAATTTTCTAAGAATTCTTCTCCGATAATAACTTTTCCAGATTCCCCGACAAGAGAGTCTTCCTCGAAAATTTTTGCCGATATTCACGTTGTAGAATCTTCTACAGCCAAACCTAAAAATGGTGGTAAAAAGAAAGGGAAGAAGAAGAAGGATAAAGGGAAAAATCCAAAGGAGAAACCTGAAAAAGCGGAACCCTCTGAAGAAAAGCACAAACCTTGTTATCCATGTCTCATTTGCGATGAAGACCATTATACGAGAGACTGCCCTCATCGGGCGGAGGTCGCAAAAATCGTCAAAGGTTCCCAAACTCCTGCTGTCTTGAAGGATCCTTTTCCCGCTCAAGATAGCAAGATGATCGGTTCATCCTCTAGTGCCAATGAAGAACCCATCTTGATGATGTCTCATGTAAGGATTGCGACTTGATCACAAGATTATGGTAGTAAAAGTCCTGTTGATGGAAAAGAAGCAGAATCTTCTCAGTCCAATCCATCAACCTCAGCTCCCGGATCCGATCCGCTACAGATCAAGAAGCCTAACCCGGTCTTAGTAATCAAACCGCCCACTAAGGGTGTACTTCAGAGATCTGCTTTCAATCCACATGCGAGAGAAGCTCATAATTACAACATTGTTGAGGATTTAGTTGTTTCACCCTCAACAATGTCAGCTTTGGAAGTTCTGCAATCATGTCCGGCACAACGCAAATTACTTTTGTCGGCTATAGGAGCTGTTGACATTCAGGACCCGAACCTAATAATCTTTGATCTAGAAAATAGTGCACCACGTCTCCCCCATCAAATGGCTATCCAGATTCCAGTGATAGTAAAAAAAATACCTGTTCATAGGACTGTGATTGACGAGGGAGCTTCCACGTGCATTATGTTGATACAGTGTTGGAGATCGCTTCATTCTCCTTCACTCAACCAATCCCCGACAATTATTAAGGCCTTCGATGGTTGTGGGTTTCATCCATTCAGAATTTTACAGGATCTACCTATAGGGGTTGAAGGCAAAACTGTTAATCTAGATGTGGAGGTGGTTGATGCCCCTCTAGATTACAACCTTCTCTTGGGTTGTAGTTGGCCTGACGCTATGACAGCTATTGTCTCATCGGTCTTTCGGCTCATCAAGTTTCCTCATAATGGAAAGATCGTAACTATAGACCAATTGTCATAGTTTTCATCTGACCCAGCCTCTGCTGAGAGTATTCAGCATGTTGGCAAAGCGACGATCCCTTATAGGGATGTTGGTGTAGGGTTAGTTAAAGATTCTGGTTTACTGGGCACTTTTCCTTTCCCTTCTATCAACGCATCGTCTTCTACTACAACAATTCATATGATTTCATCAGGAACTATCGTTAATGATGATCCTTGGATCATTCCTTCTGAAACTGAGTTGGACTCATTTGGTACTCTTATGCCTTTGAGTCCGTATGAATTTGCATACCAGACTGTGCAGTCGTTTTCCGACCCAATATCAACCAAAATTGACTTAATGAACGAAGTCCATGAAGACTCATTTTCAACATCAACATCGGAACTAGAACCATTTTCCGAACTTGTTCAATCAGATGAGCAAATTTGCAAAATCCTATGTGTTGATCAGTTACCATGGGAAGATCTACATCACAGATCTTTGTTCTTACCCAAGAGCGATCATTTTGAAAATGATTTTTCATCAATATTTACAACTGACTATGTTAAGGATGCTCAGAATCCAATGCAACATCCTAACTCTGAGTTAAATTTGCGAAATATTTCTAAAACCATTCCCCTTGAAATTTCAGTTAAACCTGGAATAATTGAAAACGTTCATATAGGTGCCTCTTGTACAGGCGATGAAATCCAAACATACAAGGCCCTATTTCAAGAATTTCATGACTTGTTTGCATGGTCCTATGAGGAAATGCCAGGAATCGATCCAGCAATCTTAATTCATGAAATTAAAACCTACCCGGACGCTAAACCCGTTCGACAATGTTTGCATCAAATTCACCCTCGAAAAGCTGCTGCGATTAAAGCAGAAGTTGAAAAACTGTTGAAATCAGGGTTCATTTGTCCGATCCCGTTAACGGATTGGGTATCAAATATTGTTTCGGTGAATAAAAAATAAGGAAAAATAAGAATTTTTATCGACTATAGGGATATTAATCGAGCATGTCCAAAAGACAATTACCCTACACCCTATATCGATCAAATTATTGACGATTGTGCCGGCATTGAAATTTTTTGCTTTATGGATGGCTTTTCAGGCTACAATCAAATCAATATTCTCCTTGCCAATCAACCAAAAATGACATCCATTTGTCCATGGGGAACATTTGCTTACTGAAAATTACCTTTTGGCCTTAAGAACGTCGGCGCAACTTTTCAAAGGGCGATGTCTTATGCGTTTCATGATATAAAACACATTGTGCAACCTTATCTCGGTGATTTGCCTGCTCATTCTTTACATAGAGCTGATCACCTTGTCCATTTACGAGCAATTTTCATGAGGTGTAGGCATTATCAGATTCGGTTGAATCCCCACAAGTGTGTGTTTTGCATCGAAACGGGTCGATTATTGGGATTTTTGGTTTCAAAAGCCGACATTTGTGTCGATCCTTCGAAGGTCGAAGCTATCATCAAATTTCCTCCTCCTTCGAGTCTTCGCCAACTCCAAAGTTTGCAAGGGAAAGCAAACTTTTTACGTCGATTTATCCCTAACTACGCCGAGATTACAAAGGGTTTTACCCGATTGCTGAAACAAAATGCTTCATTCTTTTGAGATGAGATAGCTCAGAAATCTTTTGATGCGTTAAAACATGCGTTGACCCATGCACCATTGTTGCATCCTCCCAACTACAATCAGGATTACTACTTGTATCTCGTCGCTTCCTATTCCACCATTGGGATGGTATTAGTTCAGGAAAATGAATTCGGTACAGAACATGTGATATATTACCTTAGTCGCACGTTGAATCCCACTGAGTTAAAATATTCACATGTGGAGAAGTTGGCATTGGCAGTTGTTCAAGTTATCCAAAGATTTCGTCATTACATTTTACTACGCAAAACTACAGTCATTTCTGATTGCAACCCCATGATCTACATTTTGACCAAACAATTGCTGGGGGGCAAGTACTCCAAATGAATTGTCATCTTGTAGGAGTTTGATTTGGAATTTGAAAAATCCAAGTCAAAGAAATCTTTAGTTTTCGCGAAACTTATGTGTGACTTTCCCCGTGTTGATTCTGAAACTATGGCGGAGGAGCCCATCGCGGACGAATCCTTGTTTCTGATCAGCGCTTTAGATCTGTGGTATGGAGATATCATCACATATCTCCAAACCCAAACCTTTCAGCCCGATCTTTCACGATCTGACCGTCAAAAAATCTGATTCCAATCCAAGCAATACAAAATTATTGGAGATACTCTTTATCGCCTGGGGGAAGATTCTATTTTTCAACATTGTCTCACTCATGAGGAGGCCGAGAGGGTCTTAAATGACTGTCACTCTAGATCGTGTGGCGATCATATGTCTGGGTATGCCACTGCCCAAAAGATATTGTGCGTTGGCTATTTCTGGTCGTCTTTGTTTAAAGATTATATTACTACGGTCTGAAAATGCCACAATTGTCAAATTTTTGATCAAAAGATGCGCGTTCCACCTACTCCTGTTCACCCTATAATTGTCATTGGTCCTTTTGCCTAATGGGGTATCGATTATATTACATGTAACCCTCACTCAGTTGGGGGGCATGCGTACATTATCCTCGCGGTAGATTATTTTACCAAGTGGACCGAGGCGATGCCTACATTTGAGGCAGACGGCAAAACAACTGCAATTTTCGTATTCAATCATATAATTTCTAGGTTTGGTGTTCCACAAGCGATTATCACTAACCATGGGCATCATTTTCGAAACGTTATGATGACAGAACTTATAGACCAGCTTGGCTTGCATCATGACAATTCAACTCCTTATTATCCACAAGCTAATGGTCTGGTTGAATCCATCAAGAAAGCCTTAGTCATCATGATCTGACGGATCATTGGGATTCATCAGTCGAACTGGAATAACATGTTATTCTTAGGGCTATGGGCATACCGAACCTCAGTCAAAACATCAACAGGGTTCACTCCTTTCCAACTAGTTTATGGTTTGGAAGTCGTGCTACCTATTGAATGTGAAATCCCGTCATTGCGAATGGCCATCGAATTACTTCCAGCTACTTCCGAAGAGGAAAGAAGTTTATTATACTTAGCTCAGCTATATGAGAATTGCCGCGATGCTGCATTAGCGATCGAATCTCATGCCAAACGTATTAAGGCTCAGTATGATCGAAATGTAACCCCTCAAAAATTTTCGGAAGGAGATTTAGTCCTCTTGTACGATCAAGCGAATGATAAATTGGGCGTTGGAAAATTCGTGCCTATGTGGCATGATCCTTTTTTTGTCAAGCGAAAGCTAGCGAAAGGGGCATATGAGTTGGTAGAATTTGACGGGGTCTCTTTAGGTAAACCCAGAAATGGTCTTTCCCTGAAGAGATATTATGATTAAATCGAGTGTGAAGATTCGTTAGTTAGGTTAGTTTTTCTTTTAGCTGGTGTGTTTTATTAAAGTGTGCTTAGCTTAGAGATTGAGTTTCCCGTCGTTATCTCTACTTATCTTGGTTTTACGTTTGATGTCGCAGATGTCGACGCCTCTTCAAACATTTATTGGTTAAGCTGATGGCGCTTGTCGTAGTACACGGAACATTTCTTCTGCAGCTTGGGTTAGCTATTCGCCCTCTGATGAGTTAGTATCTATGCATGGGGTAAGCCTCAGTCAAACAATGAAAAACATTGCAGAATATAGTGCAGTGGTGGAGTTATTATCTGAATCTATTTCATTTGGGATTCGGAGTTTGATAGTGAGGTTGGATTATGAACTCGTTGTATTACAACTTAATAGAGTATACGCCATTAGAAATACAGTTTTATTAAGATTATTTTTGAGAGTGCGTCTCTTGGAACGTGAATTTGACTATATTGAATATCAGCATATTCCAAGATCTTTAAATACATTAGCAGATGCAATTGCTTCTCAAATGTTAAGTAGACATGTGCAATAATCATACAAGTAAATTTAAAAAAAACATTCCATAACATGTTTAACAAGACAAGCTGGTAATAATGATATCATATATATAGGAGTGTGTCGAAATAATACATCGTCCTCGATCATAGGTTGAAAAACACCTTATGATCGGCAAAAATGATAAGTACAAAAGGAAAAATTTTCATATGTGACTTCAATAGGCAATCATCCCATCACTGGTGATGATCTCGATATGAAACCACTACACGGGCCACCTTACAAAGGTCTTGGGACTCCAATCACATAGCGCTGAAGTCGACGAGGGATGTCATTTATACTGGTCTCGGGCATGTCCCCTGTCAGGCGCTCTAAATGGCTCTCCAACTCGGCCAAGGTCTCTACTGATTCGTCCTGTGGGGCTGGAGCCGGTGCAACTGGTTGTTTCCTCTCGTAAGGCCGGAGAGCGACTGGTCGCCGTGGGCCCACATCTGCATTTGAAACTTTTTACTATCAGTTTTGGGACGATATAAAAACAACAAAAAATTAAATTAGTAAAAATGTTGAAAATGATTTTACCTGCATCATCCCATTGCTCCCCTGGCGGAAGAGCCATGTCTGGGTCTCCACGAAAATCAAACCTAGCATAAGGAAAGTCCTGGATAGCAAAAACTTGATTTTCCAACCATTGGAAATACTCAGGTTTGAACCGAACGACCTCGGTCCCCTCATCAAGATGACGAGCCATAACTGCAACCCATCGCATCAGTTTGGGCTCTCGAGGAAGCCCAGCTCCAATAGTAAGGTGTTGTGGGATCAGCATCGGAACCCTCTCCAGGCCAAAAATCACAACTATAGCCCCATAACCAAAGGTCTTTAGCTGTCCGTTTTTGGCCCTGGTCAGTTAGCCCTTCACATTGGTGAACACAGCATCGCACCAGTTGAAAATGGTGCCTCGAAAGCAATCAACTGCCATCTGCATCTGGGATCTAGTGGAAATGTGTAGCGCTGCATTGCCGCAGATTCTGGTAACTGTGAATGCTATAACCATGAGTTCAGGAAGGGATATGGTTTTGATATCTATCCCTTTGTCCCGGTTCTGGACATTGCAAAACTCTAGGCAGAGGCTCTCGACAGATTGGCCACCTGCCCTAGGCCCAAATAGAGTCAAGTGTTCACCCCTCCTAGGCAAACCAGTCAAGAAGTATATATCAGCTGGCTTGATTTCGAGTTGGTATCCACCAATAAAGAAGCACTGTCCTGTATACTCCATCTATCAACCATCCACTGCAAAATGTCCACCTGGGCCCTCATGCCAGGTATGGCCCAGAACTTGTACAAGCCACATGCCTTCAATGCATCAATCGAAGGTTGATGATTCATCGTGGCGAGGTCCACATCCTCGTGCTCCCATTCTCGCCAATCAAGCATGATGTATATCCTACAATCAAGTAAAAAGGTGAATTAGAATATGCAAAATTGATTTCATTGGGTATTTTTTGAGTTAGTTAGGTTTTTGTAAACCTATGTGTGGGGTATGCACCCCCTTGACAGTGCGTGGGGTCTGCACCTTGCCTTCACGGCAGGTGCATACCCCCGACTTTTTTCCCATTGCAAAAAAGTCGGGGTACACAGGTCCCCTGTGGTAAACCTGCGGGCCCTCGCGGGCGGGCTTTTAAACCTAAAAACCTCCTAAAAACAAAATTTAAACCCTAAAAAACAATTTCAAAGGACAAAAATGAAGAGTAGGATGATGTGGATTACCTGGAGGAGACGACGTTTGATTCCAACGGACGGATTTTCCGCAATATTCACGGGAATTTCTGGTCAAAAGCCCTTTTTTCTCAACCAAATCTCAAATGGTAAAAATGAATGGTAAAAAGTCCTTTTTATAAGTTTTTTGGGTAAATAAATTCTAAATTTGTTTATGTTTCACTTTAAAAAGGTCTTTTTTGCGACATTTTAACCTATTATTAAACAGGTATGAGTAATGTTTGAGTTTTTGTTCAGGATAATGGATTTTCAGGCGAAATCAGTCATTTTCAACAAAAAACCATTAGAGTCACCTTTAAGCTCTTTTCTGACTCCTAAAACATGAAAAGATTGCCGAGTTTTTCTTTTTAAGCTCGTTAAAATGGAACTAAAAATACGATCCTCTTATAGCTCTTTTCTGACCATAAAAACACGAAAAGATTGCCGGGTTTTTGTCGTTTCAAATTCGATATTGGTCATAAAACGACGTGTCGTTGATCGCTTTTTTACTTTTTCGGATCAAAGACACTAATTACGAAAAGTACTCCTTGGTCGTAAAAGATCAAGTGGTTCTCTCGAGTATTATTTTATACTTTTTCGGGCTTGGGAGACACAAATTTACGAAAAGGTCAACCCTGGAGTCTTCTTAAGTTTTTTCGGACTCTCTAAAAATGAAAAATGTCGAGTTTCTCCTATACTGGACTCGTTAAATTTCGACAGTAAAGGACATGTTCAATTACAAACAAGAACGGACCACTCCTTCTTAGGGTTCGAATTTAAACTTATTTGGACTCGTCCAAAGGATGAGCTTATAATCAAGCACATGTTATCCTCCTCAAGCTTGTAAAAAATAAAGAGGTACTTCCCAGAAATGGTGGGGGAAAAGAGCGAAAAATGAGCCTGTTTGTCATAGTTTGTAACCACTCTTGAACACGACACTTTCATTCACCTGGGTTGGGAAATCCTTTGCCTAACAGTTGATCAAAGCACATTGAATGTCCTCAGTCGGTTTCTGGGTATTAGCTTTGGTTCAATTGTCACCAAACCATCTGCTGTGTCGTTATGTGTTCAAGAGCTCAGTGCAAATAAGCCATTCATCTGCAAAATATCTGTCACCCATCTTAACCATCCCTGAGTCAGTCCTTGCAACTAAATTTCTTCAACTTGATCTATGATTTCGTGTCGTAAGCTTGCCTACGACGGATCGCTTTCTATCGACTTCGACTCATTATCTAGAAAGATGATCTAGGAATCGTCAGTACCTTGAGATCTGCATGCCTCAATGGCAGGTTTGTCGCCTTTGACGATAGTTTGCATCATCGACTTTCGATCAAAGGATTCTGTGACATGTTCGACATCAACACATCTTATCACATTTCATGGATTGTGCTGAGTACTTTGAGAGCCATTGTCATTATTGGTGGTTTCTCTCACGCTTGTTAACAGTTTACATCATTGACTGGTAATCAAGCGGTTTCTACCATGTTCGACTTCGACACATTCAATCGCATGGATAGAATCGTACTATTTCAGGAAGTAGAAATGAAGACCCTGGATCTAGTTTCCACCATCCAAGCTGCGAGGAATTTTGTATTCATTATATTGTAGACTATTCATAAACAGATGGCTGCATCCATACTGTGTCTACATGTGTCTATACTTGTGATGTATTACAAGATCATTCCTATATCATAGCAGTAGTTAGTTTTCTAGTTAGTTTTGATCTGAGTATGGGAATGCCTACCTCAAGGATGATATGATATCATATATATATTTTTCATTGAATGTTTTTACAGGTTCCAACTGGGCTCTCCACAACATGATCCTCGAAATGATAAAGTACTTCACTCTTCCTAAATGATAAATGAAATCCTCATCTACTACAGACTTCAGACTTTAGGGGGCAATTTGTTACACAAAAATATCGTCACCATGACTATTTGCAGTCAGTATGGGTCTATCATCACTTATACTATCCTCTTAAGCAAGTCTCAGACCTCAGCTCTTCATGTCAAGCTTTACAAATGAGAGAAAGACATTAAAAATCAACAAAACTCTGGTTCCGCACTTTCTCTCACTTTTTCCCGTGGGCCCGCACCCTTTTTTCATATTACCTACGTATTGCACACTTTGTCCGTAAAGGGGTGGGTGCATACCCTTGTAAAAGTCAAAAAGGCGCAAGTTTATTCTAAAAAAATCACTTTGGATTAATTTTGGATGATTCTAGAAGGAATTTTGACATGGATTGTTCGCTCCAAGGTGGTTCATGTATCCCGAAAAGAAGGAGCTAATCCTTGATAGGAGGAGATATCCCTTGAAGGAGGGCTTTATCCCTTTGAAATAGGACCTAGTAACTTCCCTCCATTGCACTATAAATTAAGGCATTGGGTCGGTTGCTGGAGAGGTTAGAAGTTGAACATTTTTTAGGGTAAATGTTGATGGAATTAGGACTTCCTAGTTAAACTTGAGCGGAGAGATCACTTGCCTTTTGGTTTCATTGGGAAGTGAGTGAAACTTGTCAGAGTAGAGGAGACTTCTTGTCGGACCCTGGGAGGAGCTTGTACAACATCAAGGCACAAGTTGTAAAGTTCTTCTTTAATTTGAATTAATACAATCATATTTATTTTTCTCAACAAATTGTCTTATGTGGTTTGTTTCATAATCTCCTTGATTATGATGATGAATATGCTTTATGATATTGGCTTTTCAGGTGCTATTTAATTTGTTTGCTTGTTTTTGTTTGCAGAATTACTTCAAGGAAGCTCATTTGGAGCGAGGGAGCGAGGTTTCCACAAACTTGCATTTGCCCCAAGGTAGGCCTAAAACACTTGTTTGCCTTTGTTTATAATTGCATATTTAGAGAAATATAGTTTTTGGTTGGCTTTCTTGTCACTAGATATGTTTAGATACTAGGAAGGTCGATCTTGTCTGCAACCTCGACTCATTCCGTGTGATAGATGTGATGGTGGCTCACTTTCGAACTAAAAGAGATGTTGTGGAATCTACTCGTACTCTAGCTACCTCTGCTGCTGCTTGCCTTAGATGCCTTTGCCTATGCCAAATCATTTATTGGTTTGGGGTCGATTGGATCTACTATTAGCTACTAGCTTTGTCTCTACTACCTTTCTCACTACTGCCCGTGCACACGGCTCACTCTGCCTCTGGATCTCGGTCAACGATATCTACTGGTGGTACCTCTGCTACGGGTGTTACCTGCTTAGATACCAATGGTGCTTTTTCTCGGTCAAATGTGTAAACGGGTTATGTTGCATAGAAGGCACTCGATCACAGGGAAAAATCGATCAAAACGAATCCTAGGCATCTCAAAATCCTCCATCAATGTGCAAGGAATGCATCATATAATAAGAGCCAATGCATTTCCTCTCTGATCTTTCGGTAGTGATAGTGCTCCAAGTATTGATCAGAGCAGAGTGGTAAGAGTGGATGGTTTAAAAGTGGAGTGAAGGGCACAGGGAACCAAAGAGATAAGAGTATAAGCTAATCTTATGATAAACGTTGGTCAGATCGCAAAGGGTGGGAAGTGTTTATGGCAATTTGTCATGCTGGTGCTACCTTGGGAATATAGGCTAGTAGATTTCTCATTGAGATTGAATGGAAAGGAAAAGATCTGGGTCATTGCTGGAAGGACTGAATTGAGGAATGACACGCTGGGAATGAATGAAAAATCAAGATGCTCTAGTTAGGTAATAGAGGCCCCCCCACCCAATAAGTAAATTGAAAGGGGCTCATCTGGAAGTGAAAGGAAGGCACATATCAAAGGCATCGATAGAAAATATTGGCTTGAGCAATAGCGTTATGCGGGTGAATGATGATTGGGAACAACATTGGTTGTCATTGAGAATAGAGAATGGTGGATGCGCGTAGCCACTTTATGTTATTGGCACAGTTAGTAGAAACAATGTCGCGTGAGCGATCTCTATGGCCTACAGTTCATAAATCTTGGTTGAGAAGCAACCTCTATGCTTGGAAGTTCATGGCCTTTCGTGCTTCATTGCATGCTCCCATGTTCCGGGTTAAACCCTGCTTTTCGTACCTCATTCTTGGCTTGGTACATCTATGTTTGTACTAAAGCCTCTAGTTGGACCCGTAAATGAAGGTGGGTGATTTACTACGTGTCTTATATACACAAATATGACCGCTCGGACATGTCATAGAAAGGTTAATGAATGAAACTACAAGATGAAAACAAAGGCAAGGTACAGGGGCAAGGGTAGGAAGAACAAAGGAAGGGACCATAGGCAGCCTAGGAACTACAGGCAGGGTTGGGGAAACTAACTACTACCGGGCAGGAACTAAAGTAGCTAGGAGAAGGAATGAAAAGAACTAACTAAGGAACGAGAATTATGGGAAAGATCACAGTTGTAGCATAGATATTGTAACAAATCCAATCACTCATGTTGATTCATCAATGGCATAGGCGGCTGGTTCATCCATAGCGATGGAAGTGCATTCAGTGGTCGCAACTAAAGTGATAGCAAAAAAGGCTCGGGTTTGGGCTGATTGCACATATGTAGAGAGAAGGGCGATGGATCAATCACATAGAGAGTGGGAGCATATTGAGATTGATATCAAGACAAAGACCCGTGATAAGTTTGAGCAGATGCATATCCAGTGGTAGAGGAAGCAACGATAGCACATACAGAGCTAGTTGAAGCAACATTCATTCTTGTCCCATCTTCCCTTTTCATGGTTCCAGATAAAGTTGCATATATAGGTGGCGTGGCTCCTATTTGGTAAACATATTGCTCTAGATCTTTATATCACTTTGGATCTTAAACTAAAGGCTCTGAAACAGACTATGCGTCTTACACAGAAATAGGCTCTGCATAACTTGGATATAAATCAACTTTGGTGATTGATAGGAGGGCAATTATATCGTAAATAGAAAAGGCTTTTACCCATATCTTATTTATTAAGGGGGCGCGGGCAGGTCTAATGCTCGATTGGTACTTCGCGATGGCTTCGAAGACTAACTCAATTTCTTAGGACTCACTCACCAGGTACACTAGCTGAGATGAGAAGATAAGGCCCTGTCATAAGAAAGGAGATAGTTGGATATGGAAGGAAGTCTTACGGTAGGAGAAGCGAGCGTAGATACATATGGAGTGACAGAATCAGGGGTGGTTGTAGGTACTGGAACATCAGCTGGTTAATCTGCTGGTTTAATTGGATCAACTAAAGTTGTTACTCAGCAAAACTGCCTATGCTTATAGTGATGCTTCCACCAGGTAAACTGGAACTAGGTTCTATACTCCTACCTTTACTGCTTTCACCCTTCTCTCTGCTGCCTTCACTCTAGATTTCCTTGCTACTTATGCAATCACAACTCAGTCATTTACTTGCTTTTGAATTGATGGGGAAGTAGTTGCTGGGTCAATGAATGAAACTGTAGCTTCAATTGTGACTAATGAATTGCTTGCTCAGGTCAGCTGCTTATTCCTTTGCGGTGGAATCTACACCTAAAGACTCTGCCTCTGGGACTCGGTCAAAAGAATCTACTACGAATGATGTTGCCATCTTTTACTTTGCTACCTATGGTGCTTTATCATTCACTAGTTCTGACTTAGGTACCGAGCGAAGGTAAGATGGAACCATAAGGGATGTTGCAGGCTTTCAAACTGATGGATCAACTCGGTAAAGGATAGCAAAGGCAAATTATATGGAAAAGGATTTCAGGAAGAACAAAAAAGGCTCATTCATAAATAGCGAAGTCAATAATCTGATCCTAGACTAGCAATAGGGGCGTAGCCTATTGGTAGGTAATTAGTCACTATTGGTCAAATGGGTTAGGAAATGAAAACTGTGGTGGACCAAGACTATGTCTTAAGCGTGGACCAGACCACTAGCTTTGTTATTGAATACCACTTGTAAAGGTTGTGACAACATACCCTATATACAAGAATTCTGGTCCTAAAACTACCTCGCCTATCTTAGTTCCCAAGTAACTAAGCTGCGAGCAAGCCAAGTAACCAACTTGGACATAGCAGTAGTAAGCTATTGATTAAGGTGGTCTAATCCAGTGGACTAATCCAAAGAGAAAGCTACGAGCGAAGGTAAGCTACGACTATATCTCGTTCAACTTGATCAACCAGATCAACGGATTCAAGGTCAACTACTCATGCTGCTGGTGATGTTTGTAGTTCAGATACTGGGTATAAATCTCAATCTGGAGAAGTAACTTAGTCAACTGCCTTAGTTTCTAGCTCAGATGCCTTCACGATTGATCGTAGAGCTTATTTGCTAAAGTCTTCCTTTGAAGCCAGAGGTTTATGAGAGTTTTCCGAGAACGAACAAAGCAGTCTCACTTTACAGTTTCTAGTTGATGCGTTATAATTCACACTTTACGATTAACAGTTCATAGTTTGCGACTCATTATTTGATGTTCGATGTTCAATGTTTGTTATTTTCTATTTTCCACTTGAATCAGAAGAAGTAGTTGGGGCATAGAATGCATAGTATATTAAGTACAGTGGGCAGACATTAGGAGGTAGCATAGATTAGCATTGGTTGTCTGTTGTACGACGTGCAAGGGATGGATCAGATCATACTCTTGATGATAGGCGAGTCCAGAGCGATGATACGTGGTTACCACTGAGGATGATAGGTGGTAATTATGTACATGCTCCAAACAATCCTGGCCTGGGCATTGCATTCGATGGGTATCGAGTATGGGAATGTATGTTTGATTGACTCGACTGTGTTGATATCGGTGCTTATTTTCAGGTCAGTGCTTTCGTGATGGTTGAAAATAAAAGGGTGTTGATCGATGTGATGGGTCCTGAACTGTGTTCATTGGGTTTGTTTCTTTCCCTATGCTCTGTTCCGATCTGTGCTTTCCCTCTCCCTTATGGTCAAGCGATAAATCGATGGCAGCCCTCTCCCTTATGGTCGAGCCCCTACCAGTCCTTATGGTCGAGCGACTCCATCCCTCGTATTTCTACATTGATTTGTCTTTCTCTCATCCCTATATCTATCGCTTGTAGCTGTATTCTCGGTTGGTTTTAGCTGCCTCTGTGCTTCTTGGTTCCGACACGCTTTACTCTTTTTCTCGCCATACTTTTCGTGTGCCTTACATGCCTATTGGTTCATACAGGCTTCTTTCTAATAGGTGACTTAGGGCAGATCGTGGTGGTGGATTATGGATTCGCGTGGCCGATGTTTTGCTTCTTCCATGATGGGCAGAGCGGTATACAATTTGTCCGGATGTTGATGATCTTAGGCTATCCGATGATTGGCCTACAGAGGTGCATGCTTATGAATATCCTTGACCGCCAGTGGAGATTGATCGGCCATATGCTATACATGCTAGGGATGGACCATATAGGCCTCTGGAGAAACTGTATCTGGGACTCGATCTACTCATGTATTTCCAACCTTTGCATCTGCCGATAGGTAAAATGGAAGAACCGGATATACTGCTAGTGAAAAGGGTGACTGTTGCTAGCTATCAAATAGGCAGGGATGCCAGCTAGGATGTTGACTCGAATGTTGGTAATGGTTCTTTTACTGGATCAAGGTAAACAACCTTATCTGTTGACAGACCCATGTTTTTCTCTCTACGCAAATACCCATTGAAGCCATCCAACGTGTTTTCCAATCCATTAGATAGATGGTGCTCGTCGAGCCTTTCAACCTAGTGTACAAGGCAGTCATGCTTTTGATTGATTGAATACCTCGTATAGATATCTTACTCTACTCCTGAAGGTTCTGAAACAGGCTATAGAGCTCTCTCTGAAATTGGTCCTAGAACTAGATCTGCACCTGTCCTTCTCATGGGTAAACAACTAGATCAACCATCTAAACTACTGATGCTGTTGGGTCTCGATCAACTGAATCTACCTATGCTTACTTTGCTACTGTTGGTACTTCTCCGGGTCTTGCTTATGTTAGTTGTTGCTGCTTGCTCTGGATTTTTATCTGCATCTAGATCTGTTACTGTTAGTTTAATAGAGTCCACTACTTCGGCTACTGATGCTTGCTCTGATGCTTATTTTGATGCTTTCTTTGCTCCAACTACCTATGCTTTTGGTTATTCACCACCACCTAGTCCTGAAGCTGCCCTTGGCTATGATATTGTCTATGCTTATGGCTTATATGCTTATGGTGGGTCTCAAACTAGAGCCTGGAATGTACAAAAAACCTCCACACGTAGGGCTGCTACTACTTCTTCGACTGGTTTAACAACTGGATCCACTATATAAGATGCTACCCATGCCTTATATGCTCTTGTTGGACTTGGAACTAGGTATGGATTTGATATTGACGATCTGGTGAATCTACTGGTGCTTAATCTGCTTAGTAAACTGATGGTAGTGCTATTGATGTTGGTACTAGACCTGGAATAGCTGTTGGACCCACTTAATCAACAGGGTATACTGCTACCCTTGCATATGAAACCACTAGCTTTGCTGCTAGTATATATGCTTATAGGTATGTTGTTGCTCCTACATCCCTAGTCTTTGCTACTGATGCTTATAATGCTACTATTACTAGTGCTTAAACAAGTGCAATAGGTGTTGCTTCAATAGAAGAATCAATAGCCTAATCACTTGCTTAATCTACTAGTACTACCTTTAGGATATGGATCTCCAATTAATGGCTCTCGATCTGGCTTAGATGTTGATTCGAATGCTGAGTGAATTGCTCTAGATTGAGATCCAAAGCCAGTGCCACATCAATATCGAGCCTACCTGGATCAACTAAGAAACTATCGGCATCAAAGAGTCTTGGCATTGACTACATTGACTACCGGCTATTGGCTTATGGTTGAAGGTTGGCTGAAGGTGAAAGGTAGCTATGCCCTACTTCTATTCTTTACTGGCTTCGTTGGCTTCTATTGGAATTGGCATGGCTGGTGATGAAGGTGGAAGGTTGAATGCTTGTACGAAGAATATCCAAATATATATCTCATTATATATGTAATTATGCATTCCAATTGCCCTACCTTTTCGTTTTAGGTGGGGGTCATTAGCCTCTGCCTCCTTGCCTCCTTGATTGAATGTTGAATGTTGGGTCGGTATGCTTGCTTGGATGCTTGGGATGCTTTTGCTGGGTCTGCTTCCCGAGTTCTGGCTAGGCTCTTGCTTGGGTCTGAGGGCGAGCCTGCCAAACTCTCGACAACAGGTCGCCATCGCTTGGTTCAATCTTCAAGGCCCAGTAGGCCTGGTAGGGAGATAATGTACCAATCCCATTTTCTCGACCTCTAGGAGAGGGCAATACCACTATTATATATGTTGCATCACGCTCAAACAATGATGTGATGCGCAAGTAGGCTCAACTATAAAGGCCGCCATCATGCTTAAGCAGGACTCGACCACCGCCCCATCCACTAAGCAATCAAGGAAGGTCTCGGAGGGGCTTGCGCTTCCTAGGGGAAGGAAAGGCACTATATTGCTCACCCATATCTCCCTAAAAGGGACTCTATTTCTTGACCAACCTCCCCTGTGACCCTTTAAGCAATCAAGGAAGGAAAGGAATGTAGTCGCTTGTCCGCTGAGGGTAAGGATGCAGAAGCAGGCTCAACCACCGCCTTTTAGTTACTTATTTGAGAGGGGCACCCAATAAGTAATTGAAATTGGAAGCTTGCTTGACGTTAGGAAAGCAAGGACCAGCAGGGGCTTGACTGTTAAGGAGAGGGTGAGCCTCCTGAAATCTCCACCAATGCCATTTAATTACTTATTTGAGAGGGGCACCCAATAAGTCAAATTGAAACGTAGTCGCTTGTCTGCACCTCTTCCTAATGGGAAGGCAAGCTTACGCAACTATTCCCCTAGCTACGTAGATGGGAGATTGGAGATGGGATACCAAAGAGTCGGTGGTAGGTCGATTGGTCAATGATTCCTTCGTTGATCTGATGGGACTAGGCTTTGTCCTTCCCCAATCTAGTGGTACGACTGATGGTACGAATGGGTATTTCCTTCCTCGATCTGATGGTACGATCAAGGAAATCCTTGCACTAGGAAGCGCAAGACCCTCCAGACCTTCCTTCCCTTACCTTAGAGTGGGTAGGGCTAGACTTTCCAACAATGGCACCAACACATTACATTGACTCACAAACCAATCACCAATTTCTTCTCTACTACCAGGCATTCATCATCCTTGGATGCTAGGAGAGCTTCCACCCTAGCTTCCACTTCATCTCTAGTTTTGTCTCTATCCTTAGTGGTAAAATCCAAAGTCTGCCACAGATCACTCCCCATGGGACCATCAGTCTAGGCCATTCCCAAGGAGACCTTAGGAGACAGGCTCTTAGGGTGGACATTGCCATTCCTAGCTCCAAGGAAAAGGTTGAAGTGGACTATAGGCTAGTACATTGTGCATTTGGAATTAGCTGCCATGCCAGAGTGTTCCTTTTTGAGAATCATGCATTCGCTGGATTGGTATTGAGCCTTTGCTCCTTTCTTTTCTACCTCGGTTTCATCCCCTTTGGGGTTTGGCCTCTTCGTGGGTCGACTGTAGGCTAGTACATTGTGCATTCGGAATTAGTCGTCATGCCGCGTGTAACCTTTTGAGAGTCGTGTGTTGGTTTGTTTGGTATCCAACCTTAGCAGCAATAGTAGTAGCAAGAACCTTCCACAGTAGCAATAGTAGCAGCAACAACCTTCCGCAACAGCAATAGTCAGTACTGCTATACTGCACGAGGAGAAGACTGATATGCATACCGATATGAAGCATGTACTGATATAATGAGGAGAAGACCACTACGGGCTTAAGACTACATTGCTTGGTCTAACCCGTATTTCCCGGTATTTCTCGAACTATTTTCTTCATGAGTCAATGTACCTATTTAATAGATTGGAATTTCGGATAAGAAGGATATCATAATGGCTCATCATAAGACAGGCTCATCGTAAGATAGGCTCATCATACCATGTTAGTTTGGTTCACTCTGCACCTCACATTCTCACTGCCAGGCTGGTTATCACGCGTTCTCATGAGAGCCTTTGTAGGGCTTCACTTTCAAATATTTACTCAACTCATTTAGGGAAGGATACAAATCTACTACTGATAGGGAAGGAGACAACAACAACTGAAGACAGACCACTTCATATAGTTAATTTAGCCCCCACGTTTTCCTTATTTATGTGGTTTACGAACACTACCTTTGTTCTCTTGAAACTTGGGTTGTGGCCGACCAAGAGAACGTCTGCGTTAATAGTTCGTGTGGGGAGGCTGCACCAAAAAAAAATAGCTTATAGGGTAGTGGGGGTACAACCTTTGCATGAACTGGGCTTAGGTAGTGGCTTGGGTTAGGTGTTGTTGGTAAGATGTCTACCTCAATAGCTTCTCTATGCATTTGAATCTTGATTCATTAAATGATAAATTTGCTTCATTTGGTAAATACTGGTGCTCATACACTTTGACGGCAAGGGAGTCCTCTAACGCCATGGGATGTTCTCTTCATTTTCTTTCGAGATTGATTTTGGACAGTCTTACAGGTGGATGCGTGGAGAGGGCTTTTTGGATTGAATTGATTGATTTACCTGATATCATCTTCCGATAGAACCATTACCAACTTGACCCATCTTATGATATAGGTGGAACACTGGACACTAGCAACATCGACTGAGATAGGCCATCCAGAATAAGAAGCTCTATTGCCTGATCTTGTATCAAGCCCCCTTCATTAACAGCTGTCGTCCCCTTCATTCACTGAATAACTCCTTACCACCAACCACACCTGCCCAAGCCGCAGCACCCAAGGCCCAAGATGTATTCAATATCATTGCCCTAATTCTCTATTGCCCATTCACACATTAACGCATATTCCCCATTCAGTTCGCATTACTGCATTCTGTTCCCCACCAGCCAATGTTCGGGGGTCCCTATATTTCCCATAAAAAGACCAGGGTGGAAAACCTGATACCAGCGGTCATTCGGGGTACTCAAATATATTGTTTCTTAATGAAGATTGACTTTTCAAAAAAGATCTATATGATTGTTGGGATTAAATCATCTTTTACGTTCATCGGACCGCTGCTTGCTAGGAGAAGACGGGATGGATGCTATTACCTTGCCCCCTTGCCCCCTTGCCCTAAGCGGACAAGCGGTCAATCCCTGTCTTTATCGAGGCTTTATTATATTAAGGGGTCAAGGGTCGAGGTGTAGTTGTTGAAGTTCAAGGGTATAGTTTCGCTCGCCAGCAACTAAAGTAAATATTTAACATATAGAGGAAGCTTAGACAATTGTTATCAACCTTCTCATTTCCCCTTGGAGTTTTCCCTTGGAGCACATTATATTCATATAGAATTGCTTTCTATAAAATAGAAGGTAGATCGGGATATTATAACTAACTAAAGGATGAAATGAGTCCCAATTATCACCATACATAGGGGCTAAAGCTATTAGAACCACATAGGAGACTAATGCTATTCCCACCATTCAATTCCGAGGGGGTTAAAGCAATTCATAGGGGGGATAAATCTTAGAGGCTAGACTGTAATTAAAAAGGAGAAGTGCTTCCTGAATCCATGAACTTATTGGGTGTGACTTCAATATATGGGGTGTCCCATCTCTCTAGGATACCATCACAGGTTAGGTGGATGTTAGAGAGCCAAGGCTATTTCTGCTGGCCTCAATATGGTGGTGCCACCTGGCAACTGTTAAACCGAGTGGGCCTGAGGGGCAGACATGACTCTCAACCTCACTGCTGAGGTTGTCGATCATTTGGTTAGGGAGCAAGGCAACTTACTAGAGCAACAAGTTACCATTCATTAAGTGGGCCTAGAGGGCTACAAGGCATGAACTCCTAGCCTCCCAGTGTTGGTAGTGGTTCTCCCTTTACTGATCCTTCTATTTATCCGCTTATCCATCCTGCCTATCTATCTGTCCCACCGAATGGACATAGCAGGACTCGAAAACTACGATCCGACTTATTGGCTCTGCCGCTGAGCTATATGCCCCATCACCCCACCTATATGAATATAATGTGTAGTAGAGCCAATAAGTCGGGTCGCAATTTTTGAGTCCTACTATGTCCATTGCGTGGGATAGATAGATAGGCAGGATGGATAAGTGGATAAATAGAAGGATCGACAAAGGGATAACCACTACCAACACTAGGAGGTTAGGAGTTCATGCCTAGTAGCCCTGTAGGCCTACTTAATGAGTGGTGACATGCTTCTCCAGTAAACTGCCTTGCTCCCTAACCAAATGATGGACATCATCAGTAGTGAGGTTGAGAGTCATGTCTTCACCTCAGGTCAACTCATCTGTTACAACTGGTGGTACCATTTGCTTGAGGCAAGCAGAGAATCACCTTGGCTCCCCAATGTCACCCCACCTTCCAACCAAACATCCCTCATCCCTCCAACAGCCTTTAATTTTTTTAGTGATATAGAGTTATTTTCGGTCATCTGCCAACCAGCACACCCACAAGCCTCCAACCCTTTCATTTGACATGTTGGTTGTCTGGACTTTCTGACTTGTCTAGCTTTATTTTGGTTTCTGACCTGTCTAACCTTTTTGACATGTCTAGCTTTATTTTGGTGTCTGACCTGTCTGACCAGTCTTTTTTTTTCTTTCTTTGTATGAACTGAACATGCATCTAAAGGAAGGGCTAAGGGGGTATGTACTTTTTTAGTACATACCCCCTCATCCGTCCTTTAGATGCATGTTCAATTCATACAAAGCAAGAAAAAAAAAGACTTGTCAGACAAGTCAAACACCAAAATAAAGCTAGACAAGTCAGAAAGGCCAGATAACCGACAAGTCAGATGAAAGGGTTGGAGGCTCGTGCGTGTGCTAGTTAGCAGATGACCGAAAATAACTCTACATCACTAAAATAAATTAAAGGTTGTTGGAGGGTTGAGGGATGTTTGGTTGGAAGGTGGGGTGATTTGTTTTCAAAAAGTTGATAAAATCAGACCAACAGACAAGCAAGCTTAGGCACTGTGCCCAGGCAGGGTCTCTTGACACTCCAAGCTTCCTTGATACATTAAAAAAGTAAGACACCAACATAAAGCTAGTCAACCAAAAGAGCGTAGGTGGGGTACAATTTTCCAACTTGAACGATCAGCTAAGGCACAAAGCCCTGTTTGGATAACTCGGGCACCTAGCCCACTGTATTCATGATGAGCTAGGGGAGAGTCCCTCATTAATGATAGCCCCACACCGACTCAACCCTTCCTTTAGATACATGTTCAGTTCATACAAAGCAAGAAAAAAAAAGACTGGTCAGACAGGTCAGACACCAAAATAAAGCTAGACAAGTCAGAAAGGTCAAACAAGTGAGACAGAAAAATAAAGCTAGACAAGTCAGAAGGTCAGACAGGTCAGACACCAAAATAAAGCTAGACAAGTTAGAAAGGCTAGACAACCAACAAGTTAGATGAAAGGGTTGGAGGCTTATGGGTTTGCTGGTTGGTGGATGACCGAAAACAACTCTACATCACTAAAACAAATTAAAGGTTGTTGGAGGGATGAGGGATGCTTGGTTGGAAGGTGGGGTGATGGGGCAAGGAAAGCTTTCATTCGTTCTCTAGAAGTAGCATCCTATAGTAGGAGGGAAGGTTCTTCCTGCTAGTTAGGGAGTTAGGGATAAGCAGCAGATTAGGTCAATTAGGCCTCAGGGAGAGGCAGACTGACTAACATAGTATAATGTATTATATATATATATATATATATATATATATATATATATTATATATATATATACGACACTACACTATAGTATAGTATATCTATATCTAGTATAAAGGATAACCCTAACTCACTGAGGAGAGTTTAGCAAATGTGCCTTTGCCACATATGCAGATAAGAGATCAGATATGTGGAACAGAGGGCCTTCTTACCCCATACCAACAAGCCCAACCAGCGATCTATCAGAATGATGTCATTATATATCTTGCCTAGCTCTTGCTTAACCTATTTAGTCTATCTCTTGACTCAAACTTGAAATCTATTGGAACCTAACTCGGGAGGATAGGATTCCATTTCGTGTCTCACTCGCTAGGTTCAATGAGTGCTTAGATGATGGGTTAACTGTGAATTATTTCAAACGAACTGTTCCTCCTCTGTGTGATCTATGACATGAGACTTCTGCTAAGGCCCTCCCTGGTTGGTTTTCTGGTCAGCGAACTGTTTTATGCAGTGCTTCTTCATATGGCCTATGTTGCCACAATAATGACAAATGGTCTTCTGTCCCTGGGAGCCATCCTCCCCGCTGTGCTGCCTTTTCTTCTTGGCCCCTTTTCCTTTGCCTTTGAAATTGGCTGCAAAGGCCTCCTCGGAACCCTCTGTCTCAGTGTTGCTCCCGAACTGTTTCTTCCATACGTCCTTTTGTAAGAGCTTGTTGCAAAGCTCTCCAAACTTCAAGTAAACATCTGTAGCAATGATGTTCAGGGTCTCTATGAAGTGCTCGTAAGCACATGGTAAGATTTTAAGCATTATGACTACCATGACATCTTCTTCCATCTTCTAACCAATTGCCTCCACCTGGTTGAAGATGTCCTTTATCTTGAGTAAGTGCTCCTGCAACGAGGCACCCTCACTCATCATGATCGAGAAAAACATATTCTTCATAAAAAGGCTCGCCCTTTGTCATAAGTCTCATGCTGATCTTTTCAATGCTTCCAAATGGCTGCTTAAGTCTTCCCTGCCTGAACTTTAGGAAGCATTTCATCTATTATGGACAATTTGATCAACATCACCTCATCCCACCTACCAACCAAACATCCCTCATCCATCCAACAACCTTTAATTCTTTTTATTGATGTAGAGTTATTTTCTGTCATCCGCCAACCAACACACCCACAAGCCTCCGACCCTTTCATCTGACTTGTTGGTTGTCTGGCCTTTCTGACTTGTCTAGCTTTATTTTGGTGTTTGACATGTCTAACCTTTCTGACTTGTCTAGATTTATTTTGGTGTCTAACCTGTCTGACCAGTCTTTTTTTTTCTTGCTTTGTATGAATTGAACATTCATCTAAATGAAGGGATGAGGGGGTATGTACTTTTTTCCTCAACCCTTCCTTTAGATGCATGTTCAATTCATACAAAGCAAGAAAAAAAAAAGACTGGTCAGACAGGTCAGACACCAAAATAAAGCTAGACAAGTGAGAAAGGTCAGACACCAAAATAAAGCTAGACAAGTCAGAAAGGCCAGACAACCAACAAGTCAGATGAAAGGGTTGGAGGCTTGTGGGTTTGCTGGTTGGCGGATGACCAAAAATAACTCTACATCACTAAAAAAATTAAAGGTTGTTGGAGGGATGAGAGATGTTTGGTTGGAAGGTGGGGTGATTAGGCGTAGGATAGATTAAAGGATACCAACAGATTCACGGATGACGTTAGGGAGCCAAGGTGATTCTCTACTTGCCTCAAGAAAATGGTACCACCAGTTGTAATGGACTAGTGGACCTGAGGGGCAGACATCACTCTCAACCTCACTGCTGAGGCTGTCCATCATTTGGTTAGGGAGCAAGGCATTTTACTGGAGCAATAGGTTACCACTCATTAAGTGGGCCTACAGGGCTACCAGGCATGAACTCCCAGCCTCCTAGTGTTGGTAGTGGTTTTCCCTTTGCCAATCCTTCTATTTATCCACTTATCCATCCTGCCTATCTAACTGTCCCACCCAATGGACATAGCAAGACTCGAAAACTGCGACCCGACTTATTGGCTCTACCGCTAAGCTATATTCCCCATCACCCCAACTTCCAACCAAACATCCCTCATCCCTCCAACAACGTTTAATATTTTTTAGTTATGTAGAACTATTTTCGGTCATTTGCCAACGAGCACACCCAAAAGCCTCCAACCCTTTCATCTGACTTGTTGGTCGTCTGGCCTTTCTGACTTGTCTAGCTTTATATTGGTGTCTGACCTGTCTGACCTTTCTGACTTCTATAGCTTTATTTTGGTGTCTGACCTGTCTGACCAGTCTTTTTTTTCTTGCTTTGTATGAATTGAACATGCATCTAAAGGAAGGGCTGAGGGGGTATGTACTTTTTTTATATGTCTACTCTCTTATGACTAATTTTTATTGCTTGATGCTTGAAACGAAATATTTGGAGAGAGGGAAGTGGCAAGATAATAGATATTGAGTTCATCCTGAGATGACCCTTTCTTCCCCTACCTTTGATGTACTTGACTTCGAGAAGCCTTGGCTTGTGTACAAGTTGGAGGAAGAATCACAGCAGCAGAGAAAAATATTTTCCTCTCCTTATCAGTCGAGCCCTGTCGGTCCTCGTTCAAAGATAGAAGCTCATGAATTGCCCTGCTCGAAGGGTCGTAACCCGAACTGACCTAGCTGCAGAGGAGAAATTTGACTTCTGAGAGCTAATCCTAGCTTGGACTGATCTTTGACCCTAGATCTAGGTGAAAGGATATGCAGTTTTTTCTCCCTTCTTCTAAATCTAAATGGGATCTTCCTCACTGGCAAGTGCCCCTATTAGGCTGGAGGCACCCGTATTGATAGATGTCAAGGTAGAGGTAGATATGAAAAAGAGAAACAACCTTCACTTTATAGATAGATTATAGGTTCTTGCACCTATAGGAACTAGAGTGGAGTTCATCATAGAGGGTGAACCTAGGGTGATAGATGTGACTCCTTAGGAGGTCCTACCACACTATGGGATAGATCCGAGGATGCGTAAGCAGGCTCGAAAACGCTCCCCACCCAATAAGTAAATTGAACTTTAGGGGTGGCCTTAGCTATTAGAGATATAGAGCTAGCTACTTTTTGGATAGATAAGATGCAGATTTCCACCATGGTATAGGGTATGTCAGGATATCAATCTTAAGGGATTAGGTCTCGACTCTTTGAGTTGGCTCACCAGGGAGAGGGGTCCAAATTATTACCTTCCATTTCGAGAGCTAGAAGTAGCAGATCCTCTCTCTTATGGTCGGGAAAAAGCTCTTCAACGGCATCTGGCTTTTAGGGGAAGAAATATAGGGTGAGGGTGAGGTAACGTGGCCCTCTCAAATAAGTACTAATACGAGCAACACTCTTTTGGGGTAATATCTCACATCGAATCTAGTATGACACATATCTAATGCATTCATTCATTTATATACGTAATTACGCCAACCAACCACTATGACTGATTTGGAAGGGATGGTGGGCTTTCTTTCTAGCTTTCTTTCTGGCTGACTAACTGACTGACAGGAACTTCAATGGCGGAGGTTCTTCAAGATTTCCCTCCTATTATAGCATTTCCAGAAGGCGGAAGTTTTCACATCTTTCCCTCCTATTCTTGAAACACGAGGACCGTAAGGGCTCGACCATAAGCCCCCCACCCAATAAGTAAATTGAAACTTTAGTTGCTCGACCATAAGGGAGAGGAACCGGAGGGGCTCGACCATAAGCTCTCCCCACCCATAAGTGAATTGAAACTTTAGTTGCTCGACATAAGGGAGAGGATCGGAAAAAAGTACATACCCCTCAGCCCTTCCTTTAGATGCATGTTCAATTCATACAAAGCAAGAAAAAAAAGACTGGCCAGACATGTCAAACACCAAAATAAAGCTAGACAAGTCAGAAAGGTCAGATAGGTCAAACACCAAAATAAAGCTAGACAATTTAGAAAGGCCAGACAACCAACAAGTCAGATGAAAGGTTTGGAGGCTTGTGGGTGTGCTAGTTGGCGGATGACCGAAAATAACTCTACATCACTAAAAAAAATTAAAGGTCGTTGGAGGGATGAGGGATGTTTGGTTGGAAGGTGGGGTGATGGGGCATATAGCTCAGTGGTTGAGCCAATAATTCGAGTCGCAATTTCGAGTCCTGCTATGTCCATTGGGTGGGACAGATAGATAGGGAGGATGGATAAGCGAATAAATAGGAGGATTGGCAAAGGGACAACCACTACCAACACTAGGAGGCTATGAGTTCATGCCTGGTAGGCCTATAGGCCCACTTAATGAGTGGTAACCTGTTGCTTTAGTAAACTACCTTGCTCCCTAACCAAATGATGGACAGCCTTAGCAGTGAGGTTGAGAGTGATGTCTGCCCCTCAGGTCCACTAGTTCGTTACAACTGGTGGTACCATTTACTTGAGGCAAGCAGAGAATCACCTTGGCTCCCTAATGCAATCCATGAATCTGTTGGTATCCATTAATAGGTTGTTTGAGGTGTAAAATTCTTTTAGAGTGTAACATCTCAAAAAAGATTTTCACTTGGAGAGATTCATTTTTTCAAGGATTTTGCTTTTGTTAGATATGTGATTGAGATGGATCTATACTCTTTATATACACACTCACACTTACGCACCAAAATATTATACTTTAGAAAATGGAAAAAATGTAAAATAATAAGACTACATGAAATGCATTAACTAAGTGTTGGGTATACGACCAAAGTCCCACATTGACTACAAGTGGGGAGGATCATGGGTATATAAGGATGGACAAATATCTCCATTGGTATGAGGCCTTTTGGGGTAAGTCCAAAAGCAAATCCATGAGGGCTTAGGCCCAAAGTGGACAATATCATACCTTGTGGAGATATGTGGTGTCCA
>APFE030425101.1:0-14958 GCA_000404065.3 Pinus taeda
GAGGAATTTGGTGCACATTAATTTTCACATGCTTGCTAGGAAGGATGACCACAGAAAAATGAAAGGGCACCAACCGGTGGAGCATTGATGTAAGTAGTAGGCTCAAACTACCTGAAGTATGTTGCCACATTTTCTTTATCCTCCTTTTCAACTGAAAACATTTTCCAATGCTCCTTTGGTGTGTTGCCATTGCTTTCTGCAATAAATGAATTATACCGCTATTTTAGCAACAAAAAATATAATTGCAAGTTAATCTCATTTTCGTGTTAGATCAACAACCTTTTTTCTCGAACTTCTTGTTCCTACTTGCTGAAAGAAAACTGTGTTTTTTGTTATCAACCTTGAATATTTCTTTCATGTCTTCTCTTGCATTATTATGGAGATCTGGGCTCTATGTCAAATGAAGTGACCAGACTGTTATAAGATTAGGCTAGTAATGCAAGCAAGGCATGTACATTTTGAATTGGTGCCTCAACAGGTGCTATCATCTCTAACAATTTTTTGAAGTGATTGATGTTGTTGGCCACATCTTATGTTGTCATCTTTATTTGTGAAAAATTCCTCAGCTATATCTTAGGATGAGAGCTTGATATTCATAAATGTTAAACAACTTGAATTTCATTTGATTATTGTGTTTGGCTACATATTAGGAGCCTCCTCTTTATTTGGTGAAGTTCCCTCAAACAAATCTCATAGTTATAGCATTATTTTCACACACGTGTGGCCCATTTTTCTTTTGGTGTTTTGGCACTACTGATGTGAGTCATTTGATCATTAATGCTCAAAATGTTACAAGTAAGACTCCTGTGATTATTAGTTTCCCATTTGTTGATTCTAGCAGTTCATCTGGTATGTTTGACTTCATCTTCTTCCAGAATGCTAAATGATCTTGTTCAATAATGGAATTCCCATTTGCAACTTCCAGATGAAATCCATGTTGTTAAATTTTACAACCAGATCTGTTTTAGGCAAAGAAGAAAGTCAAGCTAGCTACAGCCATGGTTCTGGTGTACTTTGAGACTTCTAATTTGCATGGGTGTTTGTTGTATTGCTTGTTCTTTTTCAAATAGGTAACCAACCTGAAAATTAAAATCTGGCCTTCCTTATGAAGAGACCATTAGCTTTGGTATCAAATATTGGAAAAAATTCCAATGATCAAAGAGAGATATTGAGCTTGTGTTCACAACACTAGAGTGCTCAGCAATTGGAATCAAATTTATTGATTAAGGCATGAATGTACAACAAATAAAAGACATACCATCCACTAAAATATTTTAATTTTAGCAGAAAGAATGATGTATTCACAGTGGACAATATTAGAGAGTAAAATATACGATAGAGAATTGCAGTTCTTTGGAAATAAAATGCATGAGTCAACCTTACATTATCTGGAATTCTCCCACACTTACAGAGTGTGACTACAATTTATCTATTCAAGTTGTTGCGTGATTATCACGTTGTCTTCTCCGTTGCATTCTCCTCTATCTGTCTTTTTTTTGTGACAATTTTTGTTGCCTCATTATATATTTTTTTATTATTTAATTAAATGTATTCAATACTTCTCTATAGATAAAGGCTAAAATGGTTTTTTCGTCCTAAAGGGCTATTCATAAAGCAAGGGTCAGTTAACCTTCCTAAAGTACTATTCAGCTGTCCTTACATAGATAATAAGACAAATCCTTGCTTTCTAGGAGATGAAGGTCCAGAGGATATGTGAAGATTAACAAAAAATCTAACATTCATTATATTTATCTTGCATGTTTTAGTTGATGTATTTCCTACATTTGCTATCCTTGATAAACATGATTATTTGTTTGCCTCTTGTTAGAAAGGGGTAATTCGGGGATAATTGTTGCACCAGGCCTTGGGCTAACTTGGAATGTGTGTTATTCAATGTAAAATTTTGTTGTTGTTAACTCAATGTAGCTTAGTGTTACTGCCACCTGATTCAAGAAAAAAACGAAGTTGGATAAATAAGCTTAAAACGAAGTTGGATAAATAATCTTAGAGTGTATTGTCTGAAGATCAAAGGCCCAAATTATTTGTTGAAGCCTGAATTTTATATTACCATGTATTAACTGAAAATCTAGAAATATATGGTAGTATTTTTTTCCTTGAGCTTTGACTGTGTTATCAAAAAGCCCTATTTCTTTTCAACTTGTATGGATGTTTGGGCCTTGGCATGGTTTTTTGGCTGGATGTTTACATAGCAGCTGTGTGAAGGCAAAACATTCTTCTGCTTTATATTTTTTGTAACTTGTTTTATGGTGCATCAGTGAGTGTACAAAAAATCTAGAAGCAAGTCAATTATTTACACAGCAGAAACTTGAACAACACAGACGATGCCATAATGCCACTACACAACATATGCCCAAGAGCGAGTAAGACATGTTTCCTTTCTAATTTATGGAAAACTATACTTTAGGAACTATTGAAACTGTAGAAAACTTTGGAACTTAAGAAGGCATTCAACAGTTAAATAAGCCACCTTTGATGCAATACATGAGATTCAAGTGTTGTTTGGTAGTTTGACTTCTATTAATCCTCTAGACAAAACACCTTCGATACTATTTATGAGCTTCCAGTGGTGGTTGGCAGTTTGACTTCTATATTATCATTCTCCAACAAATGTGAATGATTGATTCAGACTTTGATTCCATGTTGACCCATTTCAATTCGCAAATAAAAATGTATTACAAATCGTGGCAGCCCAAATTAACTTAGGCATTGTTTAGGAAGGGACCATGGGGTCATTGTGAATCCAAACTCCACTTCAATGACTTATTCCTTTGTGAGGTCCCAACATGAATCCTAGACTGTTCTCTTTTTCCAAGGTAATGGTTATCAGTAATACACAGTTTCAATTCTGGCGTATTTTGTTAGTGCTTTGCTTGGGAAATCTCTGAAGGGACATAGCTGAGGAGATTGGCCCCAATTTGGCCAAAAAAATTAGGAGTCTCTGTATAAAAATGAAGAGATTGTTCCGGGATGGGTACCCGGATTACAATTTGTTTTTTGTCATAGTTTTAACTTTTAAGATTTTTGTAGTTTTGTTTAATGTGTGCTAATAGTAGTATTAGAGCATGTTAGCTCTCCAAGTAGGCACTTTGTCATCCTTGTTTGTCAAATTGTAGATTTGTGTGACAATATTTTCTATTGAATTCAATCAGTCCTACCATTTCAATGCATTTTTGGAACCCTACCAATCCCTTTAGACCTAACACACCTAACTTTCCTATCCAAAACAATAACTCTTGAGCTCATAACTTGTTTTGGTTCTCTCTAAATCCACTACACAACTAGTGTAGCTATATGCAGCAGAAGAAAGATGCATGTTTTGGGTATGATGGTGACCCTCCTGGTTTGAATTCTAATTTTTTTTTCTATCCATTTCTGTGATTTAGCTGGGTGACCCTTTCATAGACAATTCCTCTGCATGAAATCCATACCCTATACTTATTCATTTTTTAGGCCCAACCCCTAATTCTCTCTTTCATGCCACCTCACATACTACAAGATTTCTATCAATTAGAAGGGACTAGCGGGTGGTTCCAAAATTTTCTAAGACATGTGGAGTTCATCTACTAACTTACCATGCCATGCATCTTCAGTCCCATGTGTGAAAACGGTCACCAAAGATTACTTCACATATGTTGATAGCTTATGGGTGATAGGTCATTAGAATAAATCGAAAATTTCATTCCTTTGCTTTGAATTTTTCTCTTCTTCATCAGACATATATTGAAACCCTGCATGCTAGGATTCTTAGGCATAGAAAACATGGTGTGCTCTTATGTTTCAGATTTTATTTGTTAGGTTTGTAAATGGAATTTATAGAGCTCTATTACTGGTATAAACATTTTTCTCTATCAAGAACTATGATTTATTTGTCATATTATTGCGTATACAATATAAAATTACTGTCTTCCCTATTTCGACAGTGCCCGAGCTACTTTTAGTAGAAAATATGGTTAAATTTCAACCTTTTCTAACTTTTCTATTAATTTCAAGAATTTGTCAAAAGACCTTTGCCAAGTGCATTTTCAATGCATCTCATAGCGTTTTAAGATTTTCCTTGGTTTAATCATTTTTCATAGCCAGCAATCAATATTTGACGTCCAAATTACATCAAACCACTTTCCGTCATGGATTTACGGAAAATTTTCACTAAATATTAAGAAACTAAAATACATATTTCCGCTAATGGCACTGCTTCTGATGGTTTATATTCCGTCCTTTTTAGTTTTTTCATATCATCGTGGCTCAAGGATGATCCTATATGCTAGCTCCCGTACCATGTCATGATCGACATTTCATCCCACTTCTCATTGCATATGAATTGTTACTTTGCACATTATCTTTATAGTTCTCTGTAGGTGTTTCCATATCGCCCCCCAGATGGATGGGGGCCATTGACATTTAATTTTAATTTAATTGAATTGAATAGCTAAGATATAATGTAGGCAAATATCTCTAGAATATGCTCCGTATGAGTCTGATATCGGCGGCTATGGCGTGAGTGACATTAAATCAATGAAACTTTATTTTTAGTTTTGGGGCGGCGATTTATTTGAAACATGGCCTGTCCCTTCATTTCCATCTCTGCGTTTTCCCTCATTCGGTTGATTGCGGCTTCGTTTGCCTCATGCCTATGATCATTTGGCGATGCATATCCTGCCTTCTTCCTTAAAGCGGCGATCAGTTTGCATCCCATGCCTATCGATATCCTCACATAAGAATACCTCACACAAGAGATCTCAGCCTGTAGAACACGACCAACCATGTCCGAGCTGTGAAAGAGCACCGCGAATGATATATGTTGGCTCTGGTGGACGCAGTCAGAAGCTTTGACAGAACAATCCAGGAATTCGCTGGGAAAATGGACGGTTTGGATGCAGAGAGTACTTGGTGCTTAGATGCGATTAGATGACGATAAGGATGATGCTACCCTTTTTGGTGTTGTATTTTATTTATCTGTTGGATGATGACGAGGATGATGCTACCATGAGAAATTGAAATATGTTTGGCAATCATCTGCATCAAGTGGCTTTTTTTCCTCTGAAGGCTATCACTATTAGCTGGGCCTCCACCTCCTTATCATAGAATATAAAGCCATGCCTTGATTTATTTTGCAAGTGATATAATTATATACAATTCAATGTTAACATCAATTCAATTAATGATTGAAAAATCATCTACACAAAATATATATATATATATATACACTGAATCCTAGATTATTGAAGCCAAAGAGTTGCATATATATAGTTCCAACAGTCTAAGTACTCCATAATGTGCATCTGCACGATTGCAGATTGAAATATTAATTAAATCAAATACAATTTTGCATCCTTAATCAAATACTAAAATTCATGGAAATTAAACACTACCTCCCAATGTTCTGTGACTCAGTTTCTGATAACCAGATTGTTTTCATAAGCTACAGTTGAAGCCATGGAAGAAAGGGTCTGCATAGGACCTATTCCCTAGTTCAATTGTTGAATCAATAACACCCCTGGTTCTGCCATGATACAAGTTTACAGGATCCTCAAGAAGGCCGATGATACTGAGAAACATCTCGGACCCTCTTCTGGGTATTACGATTCTTTGTCCTAAACCAAATAAAAACATTCAGCCAAACCCTAATTAATGATGTTGGCTGCGGATCAATTCCTTATTCAAATTTTCAATATATTAAGAACAAGTATATGAGAAAGAAACAGACCAATAAAAATCAGCCATCCCTAACTCATGATGTTGGCTGAGGATAAAATCCTTGTTTGATTCTTGATACTTCAAAAATGACTATTGAATAAAGATAAAGATCAATAAAATCACCAATGAATCGACTGAATAGTTTTTTTCACAATCCAACATTATGAGAAAGAAAACTTTAACATAATTCTATCCAGGTTACAAAGTTAATCTCAATCCTTCTTTGGAACCCTAAAAGAAAAGGGTTATTAATAGACTGTTGAGGGTATAGTCAGTTGGGCTGTGGGCCAGGGGGTTTATCACCATTGACACAATTTCAATTCCCGCGTATTTTCTTAGTGCTTTGCTTGGGAAATCTCTGAAGGGACATAACTGAGGAGATTGGCCCCAATTTGGCCAAAAAAAATTAGGAGTCTCTGTATAAAAATGAAGAGATTGTTCGGGGATGGGTACCCGGATTACAATTTGTTTTTTTGTCATCGTTTTAACTTTTAAGATGCAATGCAGACATTGGGCATCAGTGGAATCAAGCACCTGCATTAGAGCTGGGGAAAGGTTCTGTGTGTGCAGCCAAGAGTTGTTCTAGTGGTTATTGATGCCACTGGAGATTTTGTATGCCAATAACTATGAAGTCTCAAATGGCACCCAGCCTTCCCCTAGTTACAGCCCTGCTAGTTTGGCCAATCCAAAGGTTTCAAAGCTGAAGGAAGCTTACTGTTTTGGTAGCGGGACGCTTCAAGGCCATCTGTTGGTAATCCTGTCCGTTTCCATTCTGCCCGTCTTTCTTCCCCTTGTCATTCGTGTCTATTTCCATTCTGCCCGTCTTTCTTCCCCTTGTCATTCGTGTCCGTTTCCATTCTGCCCGTGTCTTTTCCTTTTGCCATTGATCTAATGGTTGAAATTTGTTTAATCGTCTAACATCTAAATCGTGTGGTGCACAAAATGACAGATAGGCAATGAGAGAAGTTGATTTCAGAGGGAAACGCCTTACGGCTTAAATATATAGTTCCAACAGTCTAAGTACTCCATAATGTGCATCTGCACGATTGCAGATTGAAATATTAATGAAATCAAATACAATTTTGCATCCTTAATCAAATACTAAAATTCATGGAAATTAAACACTACCTCCCAATGTTCTGTGACAGTTTCTGATAACCAGATTGTTTTCATAAGCTACAGTTGAAGCCATGGAAGAAAGGTCTGCATAGGACCTATTCCCTAGTTCAATTGTTGAATCAATAACACCCCTGGTTCTGCCATGATACAAGTTTACAGGATCCTCAAGAAGGCCGATGATACTGAGAAACATCTCGGACCCTCTTCTGGGTATTACGATTCTTTGTCCTAAACCAAATAAAAACATTCAGCCAAACCCTAATTAATGATGTTGGCTGCGGATGAATTCCTTATTCAAATTTTCAATATATTAAGAACAGGTATATGAGAAAGAAACAGACCAATAAAAATCAGCCATCCCTAACTCATGATGTTGGCTGAGGATAAAATCCTTGTTTGATTCTTGATACTTCAAAAATGACTATTGAATAAAGATAAAGATCAATAAAATCACCAATGAATCGCCTGAATAGTGTTTTTCACAATCCAACATTATGAGAAAGAAAACTTTAACATAATTCTATCCAGGTTACAAAGTTAATCTCAATCCTTCTTTGGAACCCTAAAAGAAAAGGGTTATTAATAGACTGTTGAGGGTATAGTTAGTTGGGCTGTGGGCCAGGGGGTTTATCACCATTGACACAGTTTCAATTCCCGCGTATTTTCTTAGTGCTTTGCTTGGGAAATCTCTGAAGGGACATAACTGAGGAGATTGGCCCCAATTTGGCCAAAAAAAATTAGGAGTCTCTGTATAAAAATGAAGAGATTGTTCGGGGATGGGTACCCGGATTACAATTTGTTTTTTTGTCATCGTTTTAAATTTTAAGATGCAATGCAGACATTGGGCATCAGTGGAATCAATCACCTGCATTAGAGCTGGGGAAAGGTTCTGTGTGTGCAGCCAAGAGTTGTTCTAGTGGTTATTGATGCCACTGGAGATTTTGTATGCCAATAACTATGAAGTCTCAAATGGCACCAAGCCTTCCCCTAGTTACAGCCCTGCTAGTTTGGCCAATCCAAAGGTTTCAAAGCTGAAGGAAGCTTACTTTTTTGGTAGCCGGATGCTTCAAGGCCATCTGTTGGTAATCCTGTCCGTTTCCATTCTGCCCGTCTTTCTTCCCCTTGTCATTCGTGTCCGTTTCCATTCTGACCGTGTCTCTTCCTTTTGCCATTGATCTAATGGTTGAAATTTGTTTAATCGTCTAACATCTAAATCGTGTGGTGCACAAAATGACAGATAGGCAATGAGAGAAGTTGATTTAAGAGGGAAACGCCTTACGGCGTAACAAGAAACATAAAACAAACAAACAATATAGTAGTAACATTAATTAAAATTATTAATATAATAATAACATGAATTAAATAATTATAATGATTACTATAATAATGTTACAAAATAGTGTTAAAAAATAGTAAAACATAAAACATAAATATTGTTACAATATAGTAAAACATTAAAAATAAATAGTGTTACAAAATAATAAAACATAAAGCATAAAACAAACAAACTGTATAGTAACAACATGAATTAAAATTATTAATATAATACTAACATTAATTAAATAACGATAATGATTAGTATAACAATGTTACAAAATAGTAAAACAAAAAACATAAAACAAAAAAACAATATAGTAAGAACATGAATTAAAATTATTAATATAGTAATAACATGAATTAGATAATTATAATCATTAGTATAATAGTGTTACAATATAGTAAAACATAAAACATAAAACAGACAAACACGAATAACATGAATTAATAATGATAATGATTAGTGTAATAGAGTTTCAAAATAGTGTTTCAAAATAGAAAAACATAAAACCTAAAACAAACAAACTATATAGTAATAACATGAATCAACATTATTAATATAGTAATAACATGAATTAAATAATGATAATGATTAGTATAATACCATTACAAAATAGTAAAACATAAAACATAAAACAAACAAACAATATAGTAGTAACATGAAATAAAATTATTAATATAGTAATAACATGAATTAAATAATTGTAATGATTAGTATAATAGTGTTGCAAAATACTAAAACATAAAACATAAAACAAACAAACAATACAGTAGTAACATGAAATAAAATTATTAATATAATAATAACATGAATTAAATAATTATAATAATTAGTATAATAGACTTACAAAATAGTATAAAATAAAACATAACTAGCGTTACAAAATATTGTTACAATATAGTAAAACATAAAACATAAATAGTGTTTGTTGGACACCTAATCCCCAATGGGTTAGTGTGGAAGCCGAATGGATAAAAGGAGTCCAAGAGACATTGGGATGTGAATCCCAACGGTCACATAATGTACTATAAATGTATATCATTTGTCAATAAAAATTGTACTGCATGTTTTATCTTTCATATCTCTAGCTGTCCATGTGTGTTTAACATGGTATCAGAGCCATGATGTGTGGCCTGTGTAGTTTTCTTTCTCAGGGTTTATCCCTTAGTTAAAAAAAAAAAGAGATATTGTTATTCCCTCAGCAACTGGTCTCAGCTGCCTTGAATAGTGCTCGCCTAGTATTCATTACTTGTAACGCTCCATTAATTCTACCTGCATGTTCTTCTGAATACAATAATCGCTCTCTGACTGTCATAAACGTTTAAAAAGAAAAAGAGCATCATTACACCTGCACCTCTGCTACCTGACAATTCACCTGATTATTCTCACCTGCATTACCGAATGTATTTGAATAGCCATTAAACTTGAACGCTGTGGCACGCTGTTTGCATAACGTTTGGCATAAATAGAATTTGAGTTTTGAATGTCCTATCCTTCCTCCTCTGGCTGTCCTGACAAAGAACTGAATAGTCAGACCATGTGGATTCTCGGAACTAGTTGATTTAGAAACACTGTTCCTTTCAGAATTTATCGTTTCAAATTATGTGGATGCCATCGACCTATTTGTAAATTGTTCAACCTCATCTTCTTGTGACATCGTACCATCTTCCCCGAGCTTGTTTTTTGGAAACACATTCGCTGGAAGCATCCTCGTAGGTGCTCTGATGTCTGTTGTTTGCTCCTATGTTTCTGAATGGATGATTCTCTAAATGCTAGATATCTGTATCTTTAATCACATTTATCTGAAGACAAGGATTTTTAGGTCTCTCTATCTGTTTAGAGGAGCTTGCATTCCAGTTCCTGAAGGAAAAATACCCAGAACATAAATTCATTGGCGAAGAAACTTCTGCAGTTCATGGAACTGATGATTTAACTGATGCACCCACCTGGATAATCGACCCTGTGGATGGAACCACAAATTTTGTTCACAGGTTTCCTTTTGTCTACATTTCAATTGGGCTTACGATTGGAAAGGTTCCAACTGTGGGTGTTGTTTACAATACGATAATTGGTGAGTTGTTTACAGCTATCTGTGGAAGGGGTGCTTTTCTTAATGGAAACCCTATAAGTGCATCTTCTCAGACTGAGTTGGGGAATGCGCTTCTTGCAGCTTAGATTGGTACAAAGTGGGATAAAGAAACTGTTGACATCACTACAAATCGGATTAACAGGCTACTTTTCAAGGTACGGTCATTACATATGTCTGGCTCTTGTGCTCTTAACATCTGTGGAGTAGCATGTGGGAGGCTTGATATTACCTACAAACTTGGTTTTGGAGGTCCCTGGGATGTCGCTGCTGGAGTTGTAATAATTCAGGGTGCTAGTATGGAGTCGTTATGGTCTGCGGATTTATTTTTGTGAACAAGGTTTCGGTTCTCAGAGTAGAGTCCACAACAGCTGCACAGTCACAAGGAGTCTAACAAAGTGTTGAAGAAGATCAATGCGCAATTTTTTAAAAATCGTTTAAATCATTTGAATGATAAGATTAACCTGCTGCGTTGTATAGTTAAAGCGTTGAAGTGATAACATTTGTAATTGCCAGATTGAGATTTAATACATGGGCGCATTTGTTTCATGGAAAGTTTATTTGAAATCCTGTAGAATAGTGTGCCTGTTGAATATGTAAGGTGAGTTTCAATGTTATTTGAAATAATGGTGGCAGTATGAGATTTCATATCAGAATGCGTGAAATTGATTGGGCAGTGGTGTGAATTTGCTGGTTGAAAAACATAAGCACATTCTTTTATTTGAATTAAAATCCAGCCATTTGTGAATGGAATTATTGGATTGAGTAGAGTTTGATTTTTACTTCTGTATCAAGTTAGAAGTCCAGATTGTATCGAGTTTGGAAATGGCATAAAGATTGTTGAATTGAGCACTAGCACTACCACTTTTATTTCAGTGTTTTCTGAGCTTACTGTAACAAATGAGACAGTAAGCATGGTATCTCAAATATTGAAGTGAACTATTGTTTTCTTTGAAGAGAGTGGCAAGATCAGAGAACACTGATTCGTACCCCAGTCAAGGCATATGAGCATTCAAGTCCTGTCCATGACAGTGTTATAATTATTGAAGTTTTGATAGCAAGTTTGCAGTTGTTGTTGCCCCAGTTGTGGTATTAAAACTCATTATAGTCTTTGTCTACATATATATGCATTGATTCGTTGATTCATTTGCTGCACATTTAAAAAGGATTTTTCTGTGTCTTTGTACTGTGAGTGGGTGTTACTTTTACTCATTGGGTCATAGTTGTGATCAGTTTAAAAAAAAAAAAAAGGTGCAATTTTGACAATGGAAAATATGGCTCAAATTACTGAAATATTAGAGTTCTTAAAAACTCTGATACATTCCTCTAATCATAATACATTAAAAGTCAACAAATTTTCTCTCATAGACATTCAGGTCTGTCTACAAAATGCAAAGGAAAAGATTGGTTTTTTGCAGCTTGAATCACAGCTACAGCAAGAAGAGCTACATCAAAACAGACATCATTCTGAACCTGTTTTTGTTCAGAACATTGAGACTGCAACCCATCAATAACATGTTAATAATTTTATAGTTCATTCAAATAAAGTAGCAGTTGTACATGGAGATGCAAAAACTCAGTCTGCCCTTCCCAAGCCCATCATCAAACCTTGGGAACAGCTTGTCCACAACAAGCACAGAACCGGTCTTGGATATGACAAGGACTTGTCCTTTCATATTCCAGACTACGCTAAGCTCATCCATTTTCAGAGTGCTGGTTTCATTCGTGACAGTTCACCTACTCCTCATGATAGTTCAGCGTCAACTGTTCCAGACTCTGCCCCTCTTCCACAGCAACAACAACAACAGATCGTGAAATTCCAACACTGTGACTGAGTTGGACATTTGAAAGATCATTGTTTTTATCTTCATCCATGTAAGAATTGTCATAAAACTAGCCATTCTTCAAACAGATGCTTCAGAAACAAACGCCCTGCAAGAACAAAGATTCATCTTGGATGGATTGCTTCTTGGCAATGGACATCAACAGCCAAGAAGATATTCCAAACACATGTCAGAACTTGTTCCAGAATATTGAACAGTCTTGCAGTTGATTTTTCTCCATCCTCTCACCCTGTATCTGACAGGGGGGAAATGATGGTCATCTACAAGCTTCAAAGCCACATCAAGCGAGCCTGAGCTACAACCTGCCACACCAGTTTCAAAGTTGTAGCCAGAGACAAAGATGCCCGTGAACATGCCTTCAGTAGGCAATCTGGGACACTTTCTCTAGTAGAAGACTTTAGCTTCTTGCCAGCTTTGGAAGAGTTCCGCGAACAAAATTAAGAAAACTTCCTCTAGTAGAAGACTCCAGCTTCTTTCCATTTTTGGAAGAGTTCCAAGAATTTCATTAAGCATTCCAAAGTTGTTGGTCATCCTTAAACCACCACAGGTTGAGACTTCCCTTTTCAGGTTGAAGTTTTACCTTTTATGCGAGGTGAGACCTCCTTTTTATGGTTGAAGGTTTCCCTCTTTAAAACAATAGGATCACTTCCTCTAGCAGAAGACATCAGCTTCTTGCCAGTTTTGGAAGAGTTCGGGAACTGCACTAAGTGTTCCAGTGTTGGTGGCCATCCTTAAACCACTGCCCTTTATATACCAACATTTCAGAGAGCACATTCAGCCTAGTGCTGCCATACATTTCTACACATTTTGTATTACAGCTCTCTTCTTGGACTCATACATAACCCTTCGGATTAAGGGGGAATGTTGGACACCTAATCCTCAATGGGTTAGTGTGGAAGTCGAATGGACAAAAGGAGTCCAAGAGACCTTGGGATGTGAACCCAACGGTCACATAATGTACTATAAATGTATATCATTTGTCAATAAAAATTGTACTGCAGGTTTTATCTTTCATATCTCTAACCGTCCATGTGTGTTTAACAGTGTTACAAAATAGTAAAACATAAGACATTAAAAGAAACAAACAATATAGTAATAACAATTATTAAATAATAATAATGATTAGTGTAATAGTGTTACAAAATAGTAAAACATAGAACATAAAACCAACATATGATATAGTAATAACATGAATTAAATTATTAATATAGTGATAACATGAATTAAATAATGATAAAGATTATTATAATAGTGCTACAAAATAGCAAAACATAAAACATAAAACAAGCAAACCGTATAGTAATAACATGAATTAAAATTATTAATATAGTAATAACATGAGTTAGATAATGATAATGATTAGTATACGAGTGTTACAAAATAGTAAAAGATAAAACATAAAGCAAAACAAAGAATATAGTAATAACATGAATTAGGTAATGATAATGATTAGTATAATAGTGATACAAAGTAGTAAAACATAAAACATAAAACAAATAAACAATATAGTAATAACATGAATTAAATAATGATAATGATTAGTATAATAGTGTTACAAATAGTAAAACAAAAAACAAACAAACAAACAAACAATATAGTAATAACCTAAATTAAATAATGATAATTGTTAGTATAATATTGTTACAAAATAATAAAACATAAAACAAACAAAGAATATAGTAATAAGATGAATTAAAATTATTAATATAGTAATAACATGAGGTAAATAATGATAATTGTTAGTATAATAATGTTATAATATAGTAAAACATAAAACATAAACAGACAAAGAATATAGTAATAACATTAATTAAAATTATTAATATAGTAATAACATGAATAAAATTTATTAATATAGTAATAACATGAATTAAATAATGATAATGATTAGTATAATACTGTTACAAAATAGTCAAACATAATAGTACAACATAAAAAATAAAATAAAAAATAGGAAAACATAAAACATAAATATTGTTTACAAAATAGTGTTACAATATAGTAAAACATTAAACATATATAGTGTTACAAAATAGTGTTGCAATATAGTAAAACATAGAACATGAAACAAACAAACAATATAGTAATAACAAGAATTAAAATTATTAATATAATAATAACATGAATTAAATAATGATATTGATTAGTATAACAACGTTACAAAATAGTAAAACATAAAACATAAAACAAAAAAAAACAATATAGTGAGAACATGAATTAAAATTTTAATATAGTAATAACATGAATTAAGTAATTATAATGATTAGTATAATAGTGTTACAAAATAGTGTTACAATATAGTAAAACATAAAACATAAAACAAACAAACTGTATAGCGATAACATTAATTAAAATTATTAATCTAGTAATAACATGAGTTAAATAATGATAATGATTATTATAATAGTGCTACAAAATAGTAAAACATAAAACAAACAAACAATCAAACAATATAGTAATAACATGAATTAAATAATTATAATGATTAGTATAATAGTGTTACACAATAGTGTTACAATATAGTAAAACATAAAACATAAAACAAACAAATAATATAGTAATAACATCAATTAAAATTATTAATATAGTAATAACATGAATTAAGTTATGATACTGATTAGTATAATAGTGATACAAAATAGTAAAACATAAAACATAAAACAAATAAACAATATTGTAATAACATGAATTAAAAATATTAGTATAATAATCTTACAAAATATTGTTAAAAAATAGTAAAACATAAAACATAAATATTGTTACAAAATACTGTTACAATATAGTAAAACATTAAAAATAAATAGTGTTACAATATAGTGAAACATAAAACATAAAACATAAAAGAAACAAACAATATAGTAATAACATGAATTAAA
>APFE030425102.1:0-14146 GCA_000404065.3 Pinus taeda
GAGTTGAACAGTGCTTAGCTAGGCAATGTGAATTACTGAGAAAAATGGTTCTTCAGTTGCAGGTGGTAGAAAACTTTTGAATTTCCCAGAAGTAATTCCACCAGGCAAAGGGAGTAGAAACAACTCAGTATTTTCATTGGGCATATTTTCTTGTGTGGGTATAGAGGGTTTTGCAGCAGTTTTCTAGAACAAAACTAGTGTTGGGTGGGAGAGGAAGAACACATAAGAATTCTTCAGTAAATTCTCCATTATGACCATGGACAAAGTTAATATTCAGGGGGCTTCGTATTTTTCTTTCAGGTTACAACACAATTTTTCTTTCCTATCAGGATCAATTTCACAAGGTATTTGGTATATAGACAATGGAGCTTCAACTCACATGATAAGGGTTGGAGAACATTTCTCTAACTACAAGGAGTAGCAGGTGGAATTCCGTATTACGATGGGAAACATAACGAAGTGTACTCCAGTGGGGAGAGGTACCCTCGATTTTCAGAGGGAGTTAGGAGAAATTACGAACACTACATATGTACTACATGTGCCAAGATTGTATATGAACCGAATTTCATTATCCCAACTACAGGACAAGGGATATAATGTCCAATTTTTAGGGAATAAGGTGTTTGTCAAACACCCAAGCTGGAAGAGGGTGAGGCATATTGGAGTTCGAAGCAATAGGTTGTACAAGTTGTAACTCAGTTCTCCAATGGAACTAGTAGGTTGTGACAATAGTAGTGGGAAGGAAATAAATGAGCTATGGAGTAGGAGAATGGGAAATTTACACCATGGATCTCTCAAGATACTCAGGAAGACAGTAACGGTGGTTCCAGAACTTGGAACAATACACAATGATGTATGCATACGGTGCATGCTTGGGAAATAAGTTATGGAAACATTCCCAAGAAGTGACAAGAAAGGGGATGGTGTGTTGGGACTTATACACTCAAACATTTGTGGCCCGATGTCCACTATAGCTGCCATTGGGGCCAAATATTGTTGGGTAATTTAACTATGCTTTAAATAATTTTAAATTAAATTGTCAATCCAGGATTGTAAACTTATGAAATATACAACATAATATATGCTAGGAATTTAGCTTTCAATTCTAAAGGAAATAAATTTCAATGAAAGAAAGTTCTACTTTATGAAAATGAATAAAATGACATGAAATGAAATATTAATATAGACAAGAATTTAATAATTAACTTAGGAAAGCATTGAAAAAATAATCTAGGAAACCATGAAAACTTAATCTATGAAAGCATGGAACCTTAATCTATGGAACCACGTAAACTTAATCTACTAAAGCATGTGAATCTCTAATCTATAAAAGTGAGTAAACTCAATCTTTGAAATCTTGTAAATTTAATATAGAAAGCATTTGAAATCTATTTCTATGAAAGTAAACAATTCTAATCACAAATGAGAATGCTTTAGGTTTTTCTGTATTTTTATATTTTTCATTTTTCTTGATTACCATATGTAAAAGAGTGAAGTGACAATCAGAAACATGAAAAAACATCATCTATAACAAGTAAATAAATGAAATCCTAAGTGATCATTGTAATGTCAATTTTTTCTTAATTAAAAAGGTTAAATAATTGTTATTGAATGATGATGACTTCAAAAACTAGAATGATTTAAGTTCAAAATGAGTGATCTCTCTCTTAGTTTTATGAATAGTTCAAATTCTTTTTTCTATTGATATATTTTTTGGCCACAACAGTGAATTTGAAAATTTACATTTTAATGATACATGAATATCTCCAAAATCATGCATAATTTTGAAGATATTATTGATGATCAATGAAATTGGCTCGTTATGCATAAAACACGTGTTTTATTTTTTAGATCTATCTTAGGTTGCCTAGAAACTGCATTAGAAGCTAACTCACTGAAAATTGCTACTGATCTAGATCACTATATTCAATGAATTGTTGAAGGCTCACAATTGCAAGATTAAACAAAGTGTTATTGTTGATTTTCAAAAGAAACTAATTTAAAACATAAGAAAAGTAATATAAGCTACATATATGATAAAAGTACGTGAACTATAAAACTACGAATTACAACAAAAAATAATATAAAACTATAAACCAAATAACACAAGAACTTATCAAATTTGTTTTATTCCATCATGGTTTGGAATTATGCTCCAAGCGTTCCTCCCTTTGAATGAAGAAGGCACTCTTATTTATACAAAAACTAAGATAACTAATTAATAAATGTAGATCCAAAACTCTCCCATATATCAAAAATCTCTCATAGATACACAAATATCTCATGTGGTTCCAACCATGTGTTAACATCTAGAAATTAACATCTCTAAATATCCTCTCACAAATATCTAAAATATTGATGAGAAATCTTATAAAAGCTTACATGATTATTCTCCATCAAATGTGCTTGAATGATTATCTCAAATCTTCCTCAAGTCTTCAAGGGTTAAATATGAACTTCAGATTTGAGACTTAGAGGCCAAATATGACTTTGTTGCAACCTTCAAATATGCTTACAAACATCACAAAACTCATCCAACTTTTATATATAAGTGAATAAATGTTATTTTCCTAATATTTAACCATAAATTCACTTAAAATACTAAAATATATTCTTTGGAAAATAATAAGTATAAAACCATATATAATCATAAAAATGGTATTAATGTATGGTTATAGGATAGTGGGATATGGTTAAAGGTGAATGAAAAGAGGAAGAAAAAGATGACAATGTGCAGACCCAACATTTCCCCCCAACTGAAGATGTCACATGTCCTCACATAACCTTGCATTAATTCTCATGAACTAATGTCATATCACTTTATGTAGCCTTTTGGAGTGAAATACTATGTTTTATCAACAACTCGTTTTGTCACTTGAGATGCTTGTCCAAAATTTGCATGTTTTACAAAGTCTTCAATAATTTATTTTTCTGAAGAGAGTTACTTTGGAGTCCTCTTTGAAATATATTTAAGTGCAAGCTCATTTGGTTGGTTTTTGTGTGGAAACCAAAAGTATTGTAGTTTTTATTCTTGCGTGGTAACACTTTTATTTTACTCTTCTTCTTACTGCAACAAATAATACTTGAAAATTCATTAAAAGTGAAGACCCATTTATATTCATATAAATTTATCATTTATCATCATCTGAATCACTCCAAAACATATTGATTTTTGAATTGAAGAGCAACAATACTCAATTGGGAGAAACATGTTCATCAAAAATGTATGAGGTTATGGAATATGGAATGGTAATGAATATCCCCCCCAACTTAAATTGCTTTATGTCTTTGAAAAATTGGGAAAGATAAGTCACATGGAAAATTTTCCAAATAAGAATATTTTAGCATTCAAGGAATTATTGATTAAAGATTAGAAAACAACATACCTTCACCTACATGAAAATTCCATAATCTATGCATCGAGAAGATCTTGGATGTTATGGATAGATCATAGAATGTGAAGTGGAAGAATCTGACTTGGTTCTTCTTTTCCCTTGGCTATATGAATAGAGGATGAAATATAAAATTGAAACATTTGTACCTTCTTATTGTTGGATGTAGGAATTTAATTTTGATTTATTGGAACACTACTGCAAGTTGTTGTTGATATCATAAACCATATAGTCTTCAAATATAACCTTGGTTAGTACAATTAAATCTAGGTGAATGGATTTAGTTGAAGGAGAACATAGAAAGAATTCATTGGATTACCAACCAATAATCTCAATCATTAAGCAATGTGAGACAACTCATCGTTAATGTAAATGAGTGTCAAGCTACAAGAGTTCACCTTAAAAGGTACTAATGAATGTGTTGAAGTTGAGTCGCCTACAAAATCTAATAATCAAGATACATTGTTGTATTCCCATTGTTGTAAGTGAGGAGGTTTCCCATTGATGTGTGCAACATCCAAGGAACTTAATATAACCAATGATCTTGGTCCCAGATAAAGTGTTGAAGTCAATGGGACAAGATCTATTGGAAGGTGGACCTTGATGAATCCCAAATCAACCAACTCAAGCATAGAACTGAAAATGATTTGAAGAACCATAATGAAATATTGAAACCAACCTGAAATTACAAAACTTATTGTGAACTTTATTGGCCAGTTGCCTAGTTTTTTCAGAAAATCTTGTATCCAATTGTTCCAGTAAACTAGTTTTCACAAGCGGACTTTTTTATTCTCTTTTTTTCTCCTTTTCTCTTTACCTTTTATTTTGTTTTTTTAACTCTATCCTAATCTACTTGAAAATGAATATATCTTTCAAGTATAATAATATTTCCAATGGAGCCATGTGTGTAAGAAGAAGAAAAATAAATGCATATGTAGGTTTGGAAGATATACTTTGATATATACCAGAATATGAGGGACCAATTGTTTTGACTGAGATGTTGTAAAGAACTGTTGTAGGAGTGGTACTTTATCTCAATGATATTTTGGAACCAAATTTCAATATAGTTGTGATTCTTTTGGTTCACTTGATCATCTGGATGATTAGTATGTCTTCTTCTTAATATCATTTGAATCTTCTATAGTTTATTGAGTAGACTATTGAACACATAAATTATTTGATGATAGGCATAGTAAAAATTCCTCGATCTTAGGATCCAATGGTTTCTCTCCATAAAATATGGTCCATGATTCTTGAGTCTTTTATGTATCTTCTTCTGGATGTTTTTCTTCAATGACAAAAAGAGATTATTTTTGCAATACTCTTCCTAATATAAGATGAATATCATTTATATCAAGAGGATTTTTATGAAATTTTTTTATATTACCATTATAAGTGTGTTGAGGTATTTTATTTTTGGGGTTCAGAAATGGTTGTGCATGTACTAGAGTGGGAATGGGTTTTTGAAGTCGTTGAGTAGGTGATAATGGGATAGGTTGACTACAAGTCAACTTAGGGTGAAAATGAGGTTCTGGTGGAGGTGAATGGTATGAATAGCATTGAGATTGGTATTGAGGATAGTGAGAAAAATATTGAGGATATGGTTGATTTATTCCATTAGTGCCTTTCCAACCATGTTGCCAAGATTGGTTTTCAGATTGGGATTAAGATGGCCAATGTTTCCAAGGAAAGAGTGTGTTCCAATTACTTTGAGATTGTTGTGCATAACCTTGAAATTGTTAATTAGAATATTAGATTATACCAGGTTGACAATGATTCCAAGGTATTCTTGAAGCTACATAATAGAGTTTCTCTAGTGCTTGGTTTACTCCACCATTTTCTTGGTAAACATATTTCAACACTAGTAAGGATGGGTAATCTTTTCTAGCATGTTATTATGCACAAATGACTGAATGCTGAGGGGATCTAGCATACTTTGCATTTCCTAATGATATGTTCTTTCATGATTCACAACGCTCTTGAATGATAATTGAGAAACATATCCTTTACCCATGATATTAAGACGATCAATCCATTCATCTCTAATTACTCTAAGTAAGAGGGTTTTTAATATATCAAATATTGAATTATGCAATTTTTCTCTCTTAACATAATACATAAATCTCTCTACCATATCCTCAAGACTCATTTTATTTTTGAGTCATTTTAAAGATTTCCTCTTTAAGATCATAATGTATACAATAGTCCTTATATTTTTCTAGAAATATCCTTTTTCATATCATCTCATGATCTTATTCAATTAGTTCATAAACACATGAACCATTTAAGGGCTTTATCCTTCAATGTAGCTAGAAACAATTTCAATTTTTGAGCATTTAATAAGTAACCATAAGATGTAGAAAGTACTTCAATTTCAAAAATAAATATTTTTTGGTCTTCTAATCTCATACAGTGGAAGTTGGGGAAGTACAAATGGAGATATGTTTTTCTTTTTAACATTTATATTAGTATTTCAAATGGGAAATCCAAAGGGATCTTCTTCACTGTCATCATTTCTATCCATTTCTTCTGCATCATATGACACCTCTTCCACCTCCAGAAGCAAGTGCTCTTCTACCTATGAAATTGAGAATGCATGATGTGCATGGTGATGTTGTTTTACTACACCACATGATCTAGTAGGAAGGGTAGGTGATTGTGAAATTGAAGTTCTCAGAGTTCTTCCTCTAATGAATCCAACTCTAGAATGCACTCTAAAATGAATGAAGTTAAACTTATACAACTAAAAGAGAATGCAATTAAGAATGAGATGCAATTCAATAACTGAATTTAATATAGACCTCACAATGGTGATGTGTAGGTTCTTACGCCTCGTCCTAACATCTCACTTTTCCAAATTTGCGGAAATTAAAGAGAAATATAAATTGAAAGCTTATCCTATGCATAATTCGCCAACAAGAATGCCAAAAATGTTGGGTAATTCAATTTTGGTTTAAATTATTTTACATTAAATTGTTAATCCAAGATTGTAAACTTGTGAAATATACAACAGAGTATATGTTAGGAGTTTACATTTCAATTCAAAGGGAAATAAATTGCAATGAAAGAAAGTTCTATGCTATGAAAATCGATAAAATGACATGAAATGAAATATTAATCTAGAAAATCATTGGAGAATTAATATAGGAAAACATCAACAAAATAATATAGAAAGAACTTAACCTTAATATATGAAAGCATGGAATGTTAATCTATGAATGTAAACTTAATATATTAAAACATGGGAATTTCTACTCTATAGAAGTGAGTAAATTTTATCTATGAAAGCTTGTAAATTTAAGCAAGAAAACATTTAAAATCTATTTCTATGAAAGTAAGCAACCCTAATCACAAATGAGAATGCTTTGGACTTTAAATATTTTTGTACTTTTATATTTCTAAAGCACTTGATTGCAATATGGAAAATAATGAAGCGACAATTAAACACTTGAAAAAGACATGTATAACAAATAAATACATAAAATATTAAGTGTAATGTAAATCGTTTCTTAATTAAAAATATTAAATAAATGTTAGAGAATTGTGATGACTTCAAAAACTGTTAAAAATAACAAGAAGAAAATCCTAATTTATTTTGTCCTTGAATTAAATTGTAATTCTATTCTCATAGAAACTTGTAGTAGTTAACTACGTTAAATTTATTTAGATGGCTCAGTAAATTCGAGTTGGAAATCTATCTAGAGTCATGTAGAGTGATTCCTAAATTTTAGGGGCCCATGTTGAGTTCTTATTGAGTTGTAATTATTTAATTCAGTTTAACCAAGTTAAATTTAGTTAAACTAGTTCTAACTATTGGACGAACTAGTGAGTGGTCAAGTGAATTAAATTGGAATTAGTTCACATGGAATGATCAATCAGATAACTAATAATTAAATAATAAATAGCTCATGCATGTCAATTCTTAGAAAGACCTAGATGATATTAGAGTTTAGGGACAATGTACTATTACTTGTATAATTTTCTATGTTGTACAGATGGTGCATGCAATCAGTAGAAGGCCAATGATGGATTTTGAAGTTATGGTGAGGGATTTTCCCAATTAAATATGGACTAATTCCATTAGGGATTGCACAAGGAAGTAGGGGCTTGGAAGGTGGAAGAATTGGCTAAGTGCTGGCTTGAGCTGGTTTGTGAAGCAATGAGATAGTTTGTACTTGTGCAGTGTTTTTCAGGTTAAAGAATACTTGTATTTTATTCTCAGATATTCTGGTTAATGCAATATAGATAGTTAGAGTCTTAAGTAGTTTGTTTCCCCAAAAAAATATTGTGTTATGTGCAATTGAAAGTCTTCCTTTTCTTCAACATGATTTCATTGATCAATTTTTGTTTCCGTTCACGAGTAGAGTAGATTCATGTGTTTTGTTTTAGCATATCACATAAGCAATTTTAATCTATAGTTTAAAAAAAGAATCGTATTAGACTTGAATTCACTTTAGAAGAGGAGCATATGAGTTTGTTATCCAGGTAAAATCAAATTTGTAGGTTCAGTCTTCATAGTCGATAGGATGTCATTCTGTAGTTTGAGACATGATTATTCCCTACATGGAAACTCGAATTACATAGCTTGGAAGGATAGGATGGAGGTAGTGTTGGAAGACAAGAGGCTAAAGGAATTCATAGATCATGATATCCCAAAGCCTCCAACATCTAATGTTAAGGGTTTGGTTGAATGGAGAAAGTGTGTGGCAAATGCCGGAAATAATATTGAGAGGCGGGGTGAATCAGTATTAGCAAGTCAATTATTTTTCATTTCCATAATCAAATTCATATATGCTACTTCAGTTAATGGAACTCGCGTGTATACACAACTATATTTAAGGCAACTAGCGTATATCCAGAAAACTTACGATTCAGTTAATTCATCATATGTTGATATTTAATTAGTGCTTCAAAACCATATAAACAGTAACCAAGTGCAGTAAAAAACAGAACAGTCAATCACACACATGAACACAAGATATACGGTGGAAACCCAATGTTGGTGAAAACCACTTGCTGCAATCATCTCTATCTTCCTTTTAATAAGAAACTTCTTTTTAAAATTTTTGTACTTGTATAGTCTTATACCAGTACGCAAGATTCTACCTGCAGAAGGCTACAACCTTCTCTCATTCCTTAGCTTCTTTTGGAAGGGAGCTACAACCCCCTAGCCCTTGTACTAGCTGATATGTTTACTAGTATGTAGGTGCCAGCCTATAGAAGTGTACAACCTTCTCTTTTCTTCCAGGGACCACGTTTCATAAATTTTCAGAGTGGATACATCAATAACATCATTCAAACATCAAATATATCTGCACCAACCAATCTCCTTTGCACCAACCACAACTGAATCAATCAATCACTTTTCAGAATGTTGTAACCAGAATACAGTAACCAGAACCCAAGCGAGAACCCAGAACACAACAATAGCAAATAGAAGTAGTTAAAACATATTCTTTGAGGTATACGTTACTTCCATGTGTCGAACTTGTGTGCATATGCTCTTTTCTTAAGGCAAACCTACGTATGGATCTGCAAATCAAATTTAAGATGTATACACTTCTTTGATATGTAGAACCAGCATGTATACATGCCTTTTCCAAAGTGAACCTGCGTATAGGTCTATAAATGATGATTTAAACTTTACGACAATTGTAGACTTCAGTTATACCCAGATCATCTTTATAGACTACAACATGCACCAGTTATTGAAATAAATGATCAAAACCACACAAATATACTTCACTTCAAGCCTTAACATCTTGACCCATCATTAGATCTTATCCTTCATCAAGTGCTAAGGTTCATCCATGGTTCAGATCCAGCTATGCACCATAACCTAATAACCTGTACACTAGAACTTTCTCTTCATTAGATATTCAATACTTGAGTACATTTTCCTAATGATCTTCTCTTCCTTTTATAGTCTTAGGCCTTACTCAATACTATGGACCAAAACTAGTTAGGACCAATAACTTGGACCAAATACCTGGGGTCAACACTTCGGACCAGATATCTTGGACAATACCATGGATCAAAATACCATGGACCAAATACCATAGACTAAAACTTAGTTTTCCAACATGTATGTGCCTTTCCTTCTTTGAAAGTGCGTGTGTACACTATATGCTCCTTTTGGTTTGCTAACCCACGTGTACACGTGGCTGGGTCAATGGGGAACCTGTGTATAGCTCTCTTTCTTCATTCTGTGAATTTGAACTTTGATCTATCATATGAGTGAGTTTCCATCAAGGATAACATCTGCGTCATAATGCCAATAATCTCCCCCTTTGGACTTGAAGGAAACCCCAAGTCACTCTCCTGCTTTGTCATCAAGGGAAAAGGTTTATGATTCCCCTGAGTACATGCTGAATTCTCTGATATGTTGAAGTGTGTTGATTGAGCTCCATGAATGAGCCCATGCTCCCCCTGAATATAAGCAAGGTTTGCCAAAACATTTTCTAAAAGAAGAACATGACTCTATACATACATCATCAATGACCTTCCTATCATCAATGACTTATATATATATCCATCTCCCAACCATAGTGGGGTAACAAAATAGGTCTTTTCATGACCTTTTCATTAAAAGATATACATGACATAAATAACAAAGACCAAAGCAACAACTTTCATCAGTAGCATCTATCAATCAACATCCAGACCAGCAACCATGTTCTCCCCATGAGCCTATTCCACCTGAATAAAAAACAATTGTGTGAATTTATTCCGAGATCTTCTAAGGTAATGCTAACAATGCATTATTAGAAGTATATGCTCCCCCTGAACCTGTGCTAGATGATCACTGTCAGATTTGATCATTTCATATAGTAGAAGAGCTATCAAGGCATCATCATCAATCAGATATACATCAAGTTATCAACAATGTATGAGAGCTAACATATTTCTACATGTCATCCACAGACTGTAACCATCATCAAGTAGAACATTTAATTCAATTAACCATATCAGACTCTTTTCATCCTGATTTTGGCCCATTGATTTTCCTCAAACCAAGATATACACAACTATATCCACAGAAACCAACGTATATACACAACTACGCTTCATGAAACTCGTGTATAACCACCTTTCTCTGAAACAAATAAGTTTTAATAGTAGGATGATGCATCAACTACTCCTAGCTTTTGTCAGAGATATTCAAATGTCTCTCTGGGTAGTGGTTTGGTGAATATATCAGCAACTTGTTCTTTGGAGGGAACATACTCCAATTTGACCTTTTGTTCAAGCACCTGTTCATGTAGAAAATGATATTTGATGGGTATGTGCTTGGTCTTGGAATGCATGACTGGATTCTTTGAAACACTAATGACACTTCTATTATCACATAGAATGGATATGCATGGAGTACATGTGATCTGAATATCTTGCAATGTTTACATCATCCAAAGAAGTTGTGCGCAACAAGACGTAGCAGCCACATATTCTGCTTCAGCTGTAGATAATGCAATTGAACTTTGTTCCTTGCTGAACCAAGACACTAATCTGAAACATGCACCAACACTAGTGCTTTTTCTATCATCAACACTTCCTACCCAATCTGCATCTGTATATGCATGAAGTGTAATATATGTATCTCTAAGATAGCATAAACCAAAATTTTGTGTTCCTTAAAGATATTTGAAAATCCTTTTGACTGCCTGAAGGTATGATTCCTTTGGATTTTCTTGGAATCTTCCAACTATTCCTATTGTATGCATGATGTCTGGTTGGGTCTCTGTTAGATAAAGCAGACTTCCAATCATGGATCTGTTGATTGGTTGATGTACTGCTATTGATTCATCATTTGATTTGAGACTACATCCTATTACCATTGGGGTACATACTGGCTTAGAATCTTCCATGTCGTATTTTTTTAAGATCTACTTGAGATATTTCAAGCAGGGATATTTCAAATTCTTTCTCCATTAGTGAAGAAAAATTTTGACTCATGGCTTCTTCATTGCTACCAAAAATGATATCATCAACATACACAACAAGTACTAGCAATTTATTATTGTCAATCTTTGTATATAGATTTGTATCAGCTGATCCTTTTGAAAAACCTTGTTGATGGAGATATTTGTCAAGACGATAATACCAAGCTCTTGGAGCTCATTTTAGACCATAAAGAGACTTTCTGAGTCTGCATACAATTTTTGCATCATTTCCAAGAATGCATTCTTCTGGTTGCTCAATATAGACTTCTTCTTCTAAGTCTCCATTGAGAAAGGAAAATTTTACATACATTTCATATACTTTGAATTTCTGAAAACTACAAATAGAAGGAACATTCATATTTCTTCAATTCTAACAACAGGTGCAAAAGTTTCTTGAAAATCTATACCTTCTTGTTGAGCGTTTCCTTTACAAACAAGTCTGGCCTTATTTAAAATAACTTCTCCATTTTCATTTAGCTTGTTTTTTAATATCCATTTAGTTCCTATAATATTCTTATCATGAGGTCTAGGAGCTAATTCCCAAGAATTTTTCTTTTCAATTTGATGAAGTTCTTTATTCATGGCCTTGACCCAACATTCATCTTTGCATGCTTCATTTACATTTTGACATACGATGGAGGATAACAATGCTAGATAGCTTGAAGCTTCTGTAATAGTTATTCTTGTTTGTGATGATACCCAAAAATGGGTAACTTTATGGGCTCATTTTGCCTATTATTCTCGATTAATCCACCATTCTTCATACTTTATGCATGCTTTTCAATATATTTATGTTAATTGAATGAATGAGAATAGTCACTTGACCACAAAGTCTAATACGTGCTTATCGCAGATTTTTGGACATCCGTTGGACCAAGATTAGGCATTTATGAGCATGTTGGCAGCCAAATACAAAGGAACAAGGCTGAGGATTTGTAAGAGGGGTATCTCCTACACGAAATGACCCCTTCCTCAAGTTCTCCACCATCAGGACGGAGTTCAACAGCCCACGAAAGATGATTTCAAGGGGCAGCCGAGCAGGTTTAATGAAGTGGCTGATTAACTGCAGTTTTGGGCAGCCAAGCTCCTAAAGTTAAGGAGGACTGTTGGGAGTCCTCTTGTTGCATAAGTAGCAAGGCTTCAAGCCTTGGTAGTTTAGCTATTGAATAGTTTGTTTTTTCACTTTAGTGCAGCTCTGCATTTCAGCTCATTTTCGAGCTCTTGCTCTAAACAGTTCTATCACATGACTATATTTTGGATTAATGAAGATGAATCTCACTTTGCACCAGCTCTGAGATTTCTTAAGAGGTTGTAGCTCTTGGGGTTGGGCCCAACCCAAGTGCCAGTACCTCATTTGTGTACTTTTATGTGTTTTTCTTGCATTCATAGAATAGTTTTGTTATTTACGTTAAAATCTTGCTTTGTTACTTAGGTTGATTTTGATGATTAAGATAGTATTTCATGCTTCAAGTTGATTTGATATTTTGGTAATAGAAAATATCTACAAAAAAGCCAACAAGCAGTCCTTGATCTCATCTCTCCCTCCTTAGGACCATGAGCTGAGACCAAGGCATACTTGCTGCCACAAAAACATTGTTTTTGCCTTCCAATGCAATTGCTAGTGTTAGATTTTAAGTTGAAAAAGTTGATATCAGTTGTGTTTTCATGTTTAGATCTGTTCTTGCTCAATTTCCACAGCTCTCTTACATGATTTCCTGTCTATAAACTTTTGTTCATCATGTTTCTGGTTTTTAGGTCAGATTAGGTCAAAATAGATAGATCTATGGGTTTTTAGTCTTTGTTTGACTAGTTTTGGAAAATAATGTGTAGAGCACCTATGATAAATTCCTACCTACAATTCCTCCATCATACAACCAGTTCCAGCCCCTAATTTCAAATTCCTTCCCTTCATTTGCCACACTTTCCCAATTTGCCCTAATTTCTACATTTTTGTGCAACATTGCTCTCTCCATCCTTTAACAAATCCAACCACCTTCATCACTCCTTAGCTTCATTTACCAAGTCCTAGACCCATTAACATCCTTATCCATCCTTCATTTCCACTTTCCCACCTTTTTTCCACCATCAACCCTCTAAAATCCACTTTTGGCATATTCTTGTAGAACTTCCTGTAGAACCCTTGCAGACTTCCTGTAAAAGTTCATGCGAGTAGTTTCTAGAGAAATGAAACAACTATTCTACAATTTCATTTCCATAAAAGTAGATTAGACATTTCCTACTTTCATTTCATTTCAGCAAGCCTAAATTAGATATTTCCCGCTTTCATAGATTAGCATTTCAATTCCGCAATTTCAATTCTGCAAGCGTAGATTAGCATTTCAATTCTCCAATTTCATTTCAGGAACATAGATTAGTCATTTCCTGCTTTCATTTCGATTCTGCAATTTCCATTCCATCAAGGTTTATTTTAGTTAGTTACAATTTGTTTTTCAATTAATTTCAGTTTTGCAGGTACAAGCAGAGGAAAAAAAAAGAAATCAACCCAAAAATATTTCATTTCATGCCTCATAGGAATAGAGACAATTAAGGAAAATTCCTACCCAACACCCCCACCACATCACTGAGTCACCCTTCTCCCTTCTTTGGTGGCAGTGATCCAGAAGAACCTATAGATAAACCTCTAGAGATATACGAAGATCCTATAACAAAAGAAGAGTAAGAAAACATTCCTCCAAAGACCATGGCTGAACACAGAAACGGTATAGAAAATGAGGAGAGAATAGAAGGTGCATTTCCCATCTAAGATACCAATGGGGCACAAAAATGAAAAACATAAGCTCCTCAACCTTACCT
>APFE030425106.1:48830-62904 GCA_000404065.3 Pinus taeda
TAAAATTATGCGTACTGCTTGAATCAATCAACACTATTACCTTTTTCTTCTTGATATGTCTTTCTATCTTGATAGTTTGAGGAGTGGTAATTTCGGCCAATGCATTACAAGATATGGTTGGATTCATTTCTTCTTTCTCGGTGTGATCTTTCACTTCTTGAACATTTTTCTTCTTGATATGTCCTTCTATCTTGAGAGTTTGAGGAGTGGTAATTCTTTCCAATGCTTTATAAGATATGTTCAAATTCATTTATTCTTTCTTTGGGGTTGGTTTCTAGTGTATATCCTCTTCTTTTGATGTTTCTTGATCATTTTCTTCCTCCTCTTCACAATCTATGTAAAATAATTTCTTCTCAGCACACTTATGACCTTTAGTGTATTTTCTATCACAAATGTAACAAAGTCCTTTTTCTCTTTTTTCTTCCAATTATTGTCATGTAAACATTGTAGGTTGTGGAAGGCTAGAAGAGAAAACACTTCCATATTTATAGTGGTGAGTGGTAGGATTCCTTGTTTCCATAATTCCACTTTCATTTTTTTTTTCCAACCTGAGTGCCTTCTCTAATGAATTAGGTTCCTAAAGACGAACCTCATGTTGAAAGTTATCCTTTAAAGTCCCTATGAAGACATCAGTCCTTTTCTTCTCTAGAATATCATTTGCTCTTATATTCAATTTTTTGAAATCCTCAATGTGCTCTACCATTGAACCCTGTTGTTTGATATTTATCAATTGACTAAAGAAGGTGTTACTCTTTTTATACTTATAATGTGCTATCATTTTTTCTGTGAAAATTGACCAAGTGACAAGTGCTTTACGAGAACACAACCCTTTATATCATATAAATTGATCTGGTTCTAAATATGAAGATGCAACACGTACCTTTTGTAACAATTGCACCTCATATAGATCAAAATATTGCTCCATCTGTAGTATCCAATTTACCGGATCCTGGCCATCAAACTTCCTCATATTGCCTTTTTTTATTTTAAGAGCTCAATCTTGAAACGACTGTAACTATGTAATTTCATATTTTCTAGTTCTGAAATCATGACTTGCAGTAGCCCTCTGCGTCCTCTTTCGAGTACCACCAGTTTGATTGAAATTGGATTCTCCAAGAAATAATTATGCACAATCTCCCAAGATGACCTGATTATATACCTTTTTAGAAGAGAGAACTTTGTATGAAGTGACATGTGTCACTTTTTTGACCTTCAGATCTGAAAAATATAAACAAGAAACTACAATTTGTCCTCTTTCTATAACTTCTTACGAAATTTCAATCTGATCCTCAGAGAGAAAGTTATGATGATTTGCCCAAGTCACTTATTTATGATGTAATTCGAGAGTCTGAAAAAACTGTAACTTCCTCAGATTATATCTTCGAAAATGTAGCGAGACAAGATCTGAAATTTGGAACCTAGGTGCAGAATGGTGTCTTCTCAAATGGTTTTTTTTTTTTTTAGCTTCTGAAACTTCATAGTGAAAACGTTATAGCAAAAATTCCACAATGACTTGTTTTAAATGAAATTGTGGAGCTTGTAAAAACCCTAACTTCCTCAGATCATATCTCCAAAAATATAGCGAGACAAGATCTGAAATACAAACCCGAGGTTCAGAGATATTTTATCTCAAATGGGTTTTGTTTTTTGATTATGAAATGTCTTAGAAAAGAAGGTTATAGCGAAAATTCCATGATGACCTGTTTTGAGCAGTGAAACCCTAAAATCCAAAGCTTTGATACCAAATGTTAGGAAACCAGCACACAGAAAGATAGAAAAGATAGATCAACACCTTAAAAATAAGCTTCTTCGAAGGGACAACCTCCTTTACATTACACAAATGAACAATTCTTGGATGATACAAAAGACAAGACCTCCTTTCTATATATAGGAGTCTAAGGGGTCATAATATAATCAGAGCAAACATAACAATAATAATGTAAGGACACAATAATAACAATAGTGGGCTTCTATGGGGCATAATAGTAACAATATGGGAACTACATGTGCAGAACAATATAATAAAGAGGTTGTACTAATAACAATAAGGGGTTACAATAGTAGTATAAGGACCTAACAACAATATTGTAAAAATGACACCTAGAAAAGCTAGTATCTAAAAGAAAACTATCCATTTTGGCATGCCAAGCTTGAGGGGCTTGCCTGAGACCATAAAGGGATTTCTTAAGCCAATATACAAGGTTGGAATCAATTTGTATAAAGTTAGGAGGTTGTGCCATAAAGATTTCTTCATGCAAGTCCCCATGCAAGAAGGCAGATTTAACATCCATTTGATGGACTTCCCATTTGAAGAGGCAACAAGGGAAAGAACAAGGCAGATAGAGTTAATTTTGGCAATAGGGGAGAAGGTTTCAGTATAGTCAATGCCTTCAAATTGTGAAAAACAGTTAGCAACAAGATGATCTTTATGTTTATCAACTTTTCCATCTGGTCCGAACTTGGTTTTATAAACCCATTTGCATCTAACAAGTTTTCGTACTTTTGGAAGAGGAACAAGATCCCATATATCATTTGCCAACAATGAATGATATTCTTCATTCATAGCTGTGCCCTAATCTGGATGGCCTGATGCTTTTGAAAAGATGTCAAGATCATAATTAGCTGAAGCTTGATCCGGTAAAGAAGAGGCTCTATCGAACTGAGAACGTGTACGTCGTTGATTTGTAGGATCACCTGCAAGAGCACCTGCTGCATCTCGAGTAGCACAGACCCATTTTGGAAGTTGAGGAGCTGAAGGAGGATTTTGAGAAGTTGGGGGGGATTTTCATCCTCGCTATCATCATCTGAAGAAGAAATATTTTCAGAAGTAGAAGGGATAGAGAGAGGTGGCACATCCGTCGAACTAGGCTCGTAGGTCGATATATTTTCAACAAACTTTACATCTCTACTAATGATAATATTTTTGGACTTAAGTGGAATAAGTCTATATCCTTTAACACCTTTATACAAAAATATATTTTTCACTCTTTGATTCTAAGGCTTTATGTTTCTCATCAAGAATATGGGCCCATGCTTCTTTTGGAGTGATATTCTTTAAAACCTTAGTAGGAGCGCAATTTACTATGTAATTTGCACATTTAGTTGCTTTTGCCCAAAAATTAAGACTAAGTCCTTTGTTGGATTTGGAGCCTGATTATCTTTTGTATTCAAAGGTATCGTTACATTGGACCCTAGTTTTTCATTGCTGCCCATAAAATATTCAATGTAGGGAGGGTCTGGGGGGGTGACTTTGACCTTTGGGAGCCCTCCCTGGTGGGGGATCGGGGGCAGTGCCCCCAAAGCTAAGAATAGATGTAAAAATTCCTTGTAAAATGTTGCAATTTCGTAGTCAATTTGGGTCATTCATTAGGGAGAGATCTGACGGTAGAAGTTATGTTTAATTTAGGGTTTTTTGCCCTAGAAGGCAACTCCTCGCTATATATGAGGGAATTGTATTACGTCTACGTAGATCTGTATTATGAGTGAGAAGAGAGAGTAGATTGAGTGAGAGAGAAGAAAGAATTATAGTGGATCTATTGTAGGTTGTATCTCTTCAGTTTGTTGGATAATATAAAAGGAAGGACTGGCTATTTTTCCGTGGAAGTAGCCCAAATTGGGTGAACCACGTATAACTGCGTCTCTCTTGTTTTATGTGTTTTCTGTATTTTTATACAATATTTTATGTGCTCCATTGCTCTATAATACATAATTTCCTAACAAATGGTATTAGAGTTGAAGGTCTATTTGGTTGATAAACTCGCATGAGAGAAGAGTTCTTGGTTCGAGTGGGAGCAATGGCGGAAGATGGTAGGTTTAGGGTCAAAAAATTTAACAGCCAAAACTACCAGCCGTGGAAGATGCAGATGGAAGATTATCTGTATCAGAGAGATTTTTACCAACCATTGAGTGAAAAGGCAAAGAAGCCGACGAGCATGACAAACACATAATGGGATATTCTCAACAGAAAGGCACAAGGAACAATACGGCTGTGCCTAGCAGCATCGGTAGCATTTAAATTTCAAATGAAATGACAACAGAGGGTTTAATGTTGAAATTGACCAAACTATAGGAAAAAAACTCTGCCTCAAATAAGGCATTTCTTATGAAGTTTTTATTTAATATTAAAATGTCAGAGGGTGGATCTGTTGCTGATCATTTAAATGAATTTAATACAGTTACCAGTTAGTTAAGTTTTGTAGGGGTAAATTTTGATGATGAAGTTAGGGCTCTGTTATTTCTGTGCTCATTTCCAGAAAGTGCTCATTGCTAGAAAGTTGGAATGGTTTAGTTATGGCCATTAGTAATTGTGTTTTTGGATCTAATACTTTAAAGTTTGATGATGTTGTCGGTACAATCCTTAGCTAGGAAATGCAACGGAAAACCTCTGTTAAGACATCAGGTAATCCTTTGACTGCAGAGATTAGGGGAAGGAAAATGGAAAGAGAAAAGAGCCCAGGATATTGTAACAAGTCAAGGGAAGGCAGATCCAAGTCCAGATCGGGGATAGTGTGCTGGAAATGTGGGAAGAAAGGACACCTGAAGAAAGACTGCAAGTCTGGGAAGGGAAAAGAAGGAGACACACAACAAGAAAACAATCAGGAAGCGAATGTGACAGGTGATGTGTTGAAAGATGCTTTGATTCTTTCTTTAGAAAATATTATTGATGCCTGGGTGGTAGATTCAGGGGTCTCATTTCATGCCACACCTGATAGGAAACATTTTCATGATTATGTTAAGGAGATTTTGGATAGGTTTGATTAGGTGATGATAAACCTTGCAAAATCATTAGAATGGGTACAATTTCCATAAAACAACATAATGGAAATAAATGGCTATTGAAGGAGGTAAGGCACATCCCGGATCTGAAGAAAAATCTTACTTCAACAGGGTAGTTGTGAGGTGAAGGCTGTGTGACTACTTTTACAGATAAAACCTGGAAGGTCACTAAAGGATTCCTGGTAATAGAAAAAGGAGAAAAAGGTTTGTACATTGTATTTATACAATGGTATTTCTAATTCTGTTAATGCTTTAACCTCTACAGGAGAAGATACAACATTGTGGCATCATAGGCTCGGGCACATGATTGAGAAGGGGATGCAGATTCTTCACTCAAGAATTTTGTTGCCAGGTTTGAAGCATGTTGATTTAAAATTTTGTGAGAATTGTGTTTATGGAAAACAAATTCCACAGAGTTGGGAAAGAAAAGAAGAGCGAAAAATTAGAGCTTGTGCATACAGATGTATTGGGACCTTCTCAGGTATCATCTCTTGGTGGCTCTCATTATTATGTTACTTTTATTGATGATGCAACCAGAAAAACCTGGATTTATTGTATTCGAAATAAATCTAATGTATTTGATACTTCCAAGAAATGAAAAGCTTTGGTTGAAAATAAGACAAAAAAAGGTTGAAGTGTCTCAGATCAAACAATGGAGGTGAACGTTGCAACAAAGAGTTTGATAGTTATTGTTTAGAGAATGGAATTCACAAAGAGAATATAGTTCCAGGAACACCACAAGAAAGTGATGTGTTAGAAAGGATGAACATGAGAATCATGGAGCGTGCAAGGTGCATGAGATTACACGCAGGATTGCCTTTACAATTTTGGGTAGATGTTGTAGATATTGTTGTTTATCTAATAAACATAGGGCCTTCAAGTTCCATAGATGGTGGTATTTCGGAGGAGGCATGGATAGGTAAAAAGGTAAACTACTCATTTTTAAAGACTTTTGGTTGTGAAGCCTTTGCCCACATTAATAAAGAAAATATAAAAAAACTTGAGGCAAAATCAAAGAAACGTACCTTTATTGGATATGGTGTTAATGATTTTGGTTATCACTTTTATGATTATGAAAAACACAAATCATTAGGAGTAGAGATGTCATATTCAACAAAAATGTTTTGTATAAGGATCAGCTATAGGAAAAGAAACAGGAAAAAGAAAACTCAGAATGACAGTGCTTGACGAGATCACAGAAAAAGTGATGGCGCCTGAAAATTACAATGATTAACATCCAAAACAACAACCCCAACAACAACAAGCACCTCAAACACTTGAAAGTGGTGTTAGAATATCTACCATGATAAGTAGACCTCCTGAATGATACTCTCCTTCATTATATTATGTATTGTTGACTGATTCTGGTGAACCAAAATGTTATGAAGAAGTGGTACATGTAGAAACCAGGAAGAAGTGGGAGCAAGCCATGAAAGAAGAGATGGACTCCTTAGCACATAACTAGACTTGGGACTTAGTTAGGTTGCCTGCAGGTAAAACAACATTGCAGAATAAATGGGTTTACAAGTTGAAGGAAGAAGATGGAGGTATAAAAAGGTATAAACCTAGACTTGCGTTGAAAGGGTTTACACAGAAAAGGGTATAGACTTTGATGAAATATTTTCTCCTATTGTTAGAATGACTTCAATCAAAACTATTTTAAGTCTAGTAGCAGCTGAAGATTTGCATATTGAGAAATTAGATGTAAAGACAACCTTTCTCCATGGGGATTTGGAGGAATAGCTATATATGCAGTAGTGACAAGGATATGAGGTAAAAGGGAAGGAGAAACTAGTGTGCAGGTTGAAGAAGATATTGTATGGCTTAAAGTAGGCTCCAAGGTAGTGGTATCTAAAATTTGATAGATTTACGTCTAAACAAGGTTATACTAGATGCCACTCTGATCATTGTGTTTATCTCAAAAGGAAAAATGATGGAAACTATATTATATTGTCATTGTATGTAGATGACATGCTTGTTGCAGGTTCTAACATTCAGGAAATAAATGTGCTCAAAAGAAAATTGGCGAACTCATTTGCAATGAAGGATTTGGGTGCTGCAAAACAAATCCTTGGTATGAGAATAACTAGAGAGAGGAAGAATTTCAAATTAACATTGTCACAAAGTGAGTACATAGAAAAGGCGTTGAAAATGTTTAATATGTAGAATACAAAACCAGTTAGTATACCTTTTTCTAGCCATTTCAAATTAAGTAAGGAGGAGTGTCCCAAGACTCATGAAGAAATGGCTCATATGTCTAAAGTTCCATATGCATCAGTAGTTGGAAGCTTAATGTATGCAATGGTCTACACAAGGCCTAATATTGCACATGCAATGGGATTTGTAAGCAGGTACATGAATAATCTAGGAAAATAACATTGGATGGTAATGAAGTGGATTCTCAGGTATTTGAGAGGTACCACAAATCAAGCATTATGCTTTGGTGGTTCAAACATTTCTCTACAGGGATATGTTGATGTAGATATGGCGAGTGATAGAGATAACAGGAGGAGCACAATAGGGTTTGTGTTTACTGTAGGTGGAACAACTGTCAGTTAGGTCTCAAAACTACAAAGTGTTGTTGCACTCTCAACAACAGAAGCAAAGTATGTTGCTGCTACAGAGGCTAGTAAAGAAATGATTTGGTTACAAAGGTTTCTGGATGAATTGGGTAAGAAGCAGGAGTTGGGCAAGTTATACAGTGACAGCCAGAGTGCCATACATCTTGTAAAGAACTATACATTTCATTCCAAGACTAAACATATACAACTCAAGTACCATTTCATATGGTCATCATTGGAAGATGGACAGTTGAAGATGGAAAAGATACACACTAGCCAAAATCCTACAGATATGTTAACAAAAGTTGTAACCAGGGAGAAACTAAGAATTTGCTCAGTTTCAATTGGTCTTCAAGTATGATGAAGAAGATGAGAAACAACTAGGTCCAGAGTGGAGTCATTTTCCATCAAATGAAGTAGCGGTGGAGTTGCTATAATCAGTCTCCAAATGGGATATTTTTGGGTGTGGAGCCTGATTATCTTATGTATTCAAAGGTATCACCGCATCGGACCCCAGTTCTTCATGGGGTTGCAAGCTGCCCATAAAATATTCACTGTAGGGGGGGTCTAGGGGGGGTGAATGCGACCTTTGGGAGCCCCCTAGTGGGGGGATCGGGGGTAGCACCCCTGAAGCTAAAAACAGATGTAAAATTGCCTTGTAAAATGTTGTAATTTTGTAGGGTTGTTCATTAGGCGGAGACCTAACAGTAGAAGTTATGTTTAATTTGGGGTCTTTTTCCCTAGAAAGCAACCCCTTGCTATATATGAGGGAATTATATTACGTCTACGTAGATCTGTATTCTAAACAAGAAGAGAGAGAAGATTGAGCGAGAGAGAAGAGGGAATTACAACGGATCCATTGTAGGTTGTATCTCTTCAGTTTGTTGGATAATATAAAAGGAAGGGCTGGCTGTTTCTCTGTGAGCGTAGCCCAAATTGGTTGAACCATGTATATATGTGTCTCTCTTGTTTTGTGTTTTCTATGTTTGTCTACAATATTTTATGGGTTCCATTGCTCTATAATATATAATTTCCTAACATCCTTTAGATTGAAGCATACAATTAGCCATTTCCTTTAAGGTGCAATTCTTCCTTTCAGCTATACCATTTTGTTGTGGATTATATGGAACATTATGTTGCATTTGAATTCCATTCTCAGTGAAAAAGTTGATGAATTTTTTGTTAACATATTCTTCACCATTGTAAAATCTTAGCTTAAGAATTTGATGTCCAAATTGCTTCTCAACGAAGGCCTTAAAGGCCAAGAACATCTTAAATAATTCACTCTTGAGTTTTAAGAAGTATAGCCAAGTGCGTCTAGAGAAATCATCAATGAAAGTTAAGAAGTACTTGTAGCCAGAGAATGAAACAACTGGAAGTGGACCACATAAATCACTATGCACAAGCTGTAAAGGGGTTGAGATGTGCCAAGATGCATGTTTTTCAAAACTACGTTGATGATGTTTTCTGAGTACACATCTAGAGCAAAGATACCATAGGAAGACATGTCACCATATTTTCTTTACATAGATTTTGAAGGGAGAGATAGTTCAAGTTACCAAATCGCTCATGCCAAAGTTTGCTCACTTCATCATTATGAGCAACAAATAACGAGGGAAGAGTTGATGACCTAAAGTTCTTAAACTTATACAACCTTGTAGAATCATTAGCAATGCTAGTAGCTAAAATTTGTCTAGGATCTCATAGATCCTTAATTACAACATCATGAGGTGAAAATTCAATGATTTTACCTTCACCTAAATGAGTTATCTAATATACAAATAGAAGGTTGCAGGATAAGGTTGGAACACATAATACATCATTAAATTGACCATTGTCTAGATGTATAGTTCCAGTCCCTACAACACTAAGAGATCTGTCATCACCAACATATATATTTTTGGTGTTACAATAATTTAAAGAAGAAAACATGCCTTTTCTTTGGCCATGTGATAAGAAGCTCCAAAATCAATGAGCCACCCACAAGAATGAGAAGAAGAATATACATTTAGTGCATAACCAGACCGAGATGCTTGACAACCACATGCAGAAAGTTCTATTATTGAATATGAAGTTGAAGAATGCCCCAAATGGATGTTATGCTTATTCATTGCTGCTTCCAAGGCTTCCATATTCTTAAAGCATTTGGATTCTAAGTGGCCATCTCGATTACAAAAGTTGCAATGTCTATCAATATTCTTCCCTTTGTTTTTATTTGCCTTATCATTTTGTTGAATTGATTTTTCATTTTGAGACTGAAATTGCTTAGGACCCTTGTTTGGTTTAGGACCATTTTTTTTAGGATACTGCTTCTTAGGATTCTTTGAATTTGTTTGTTGCTGGGAATCTAAGGCTTTCTTGGAAGATTTTCCAAGATTAAGAAGACCAAGATGTAAGAGTTTTTCTTGTTCTCTTATTAAAGAATCACAAAAGGCATCAAAAGAGGGGGACTTGTAGTTTTGTCCTTGAGAAATGAAGACTTCTCTAATAAAATGGAAGTTGGAAACAAACACAGAGTAGGCTATTGCCAACTTAGTAAGAATGGAATAGATAAGGCTACCATCTTGTTTCTTAACTTTAAAACCTTCCAAAAGAAGTCTAAGGTTCTTAAACTTGGACAAAAAGTCTTCAATGGAAGAAAAATTAATGGGGTCCAACGTAAGCAACACATTTTTGAGTTGATAGGTTCTAATTTAATTTTTAATTCAAAAAACTTTAGTGAGATGTTTCATTGCTTCATTAGGGGTATCAAGTTCTGTGATATGGAATCTAATGTTTGGAGAAATAGACATCCTTATTAACCCACTACTTGATCTTTCTTATTTTCCCATTTGGCTGCCTTATATTCATCTTTAGGTTTAGTTTCTTGGCCTGAGGCTATTCTATAAAGACCTTTACTTCTAAGTAAATCCACAATGTAGGACCACCATTGGAAGTAGTTGGTGTTGTCCAAAATAACTTGGCATGGACTTTCCATTTTAGGAGAAACTGAAGCTGTATATGCTAAAACTAAGTGTTCCAATGGAAAGATCTCGAAAAATTAGGCCGATTAAAAAAATAGCTTCCAGATGAAGAAGTTATGGATTTTTGAAGGAAAGTTGTTAAAGATGCCAACGAAGTGTGTGAATGTGAAGAAGTGAATGACAATATTATATTTAAACCCCCCCACTCCCCCTTTCCAAACTTAATCTAGTTAACTCACTTTAAAAAAGATTTTCTGTGACCCACTTTTATAAATAAGTGAAAGTTACTTTTAAAATGGTACTTTATGAGCTACTCACTAAATTGTAACTTAAATAAAAGATAAAGAGACTTTAGAATTACAAGTGACTCACTTTTTATAATGGGTGAGAACACTTTTACATAAAGTAATTTATAACATGTGTTACATGTGTTTTTTGAAAAAGTAACTCAACAAAAGGAAAGCCTTGAACCTAAGACCTCCATTCTCATAAAGTAACTTTGGACCAAGTGAGCTAGTTTAAAAGGTAAGTAATTTTTTGAAAAGAGGAAGGAGTTTTTTTTTTTTTAGTCATTGGAGCTTTGTGATGCGTGCTTACATGAAAAAACTCTTTTTTCCTACAAAACAAAAAACCACACAACCCAACACAGACATGCAAAAAAAACCAAACCTTATGGCTTGAAGTTGACTTTCATTGAAAACTAAATATTTTCCTCAATGTTTCTGATTTTTCGAGATCACACTAAGGCGCGACGGAAAAGAGCATACACATGAGAAAAATCCTTTCTTTCTATTTTTTATTTGCCCAGATCGCATAGAGGAATGGGGCAAAGAGCATACATAGAAATGAAAGGTATAGATCTGGTAATAAAAAACAGAGAGCTAAATAAACTAAAATAAATAGAGAGATGAATAACTAAAACTGCAAATAAACACTGTATACCTCAAGATATTAAAAATGATGTAGCTAGGGCTATCAAAACCTTTTTGCATGAAACGAAAGGGATTCCTCACTAGAACAGATGCTCCTAACACAATAGAGCAGTCCTCTCGGCCTGAAAGCAGTCAGAAATAATATATCTAGGAAACGACATTCAGATGTAGTTGTACTAGATTCAGATTTAGATCACCAATGAATGCGGCCCTCAAATAGCTCTGATACCATGTAGGAATTTACAGGGTAAGTTCCTTAGATAGAAAACCAAAGGACACCGCTCACAAACATATCACAGATCAATACACCGGTATTCTTAATGTGGTTAAAACCCTCAAAGAGGAAACAATCCATGACCTGAGCCAATGCGACCACTTCAGGCAATTTATTAATCAAAGAAAGAAAATTTACATAAGCTTCTCTCATGAACGGTCACCCTTCAAATGACCCTCCATGTTCTTTAAATAGAGATCATGGACCAATCGAGTGTTAAGCCATGGATCAAGTGTCGGTAATACCGATGAGAGAATGAACCATCGAGATCACTTCATGTCTAGAACATATCATGACCGTCAGATTGTAGGTTACAAGAGTACATAGTAAAGAAACAAACCTTACCTAACTCTACACTAGGCCAAGTTATAGTGAACTATTTCCTTTGTGTCTAAATATCCTAACAATCCCAAATTCATTCAATACATCATTTGTTGTTTTCAAAGTTAAAAGAATTCTCTATTGTGAAAGAATTTCCAATATAGTTTCAAATCATAATTGGTTAGGTAAAAGAAAATAATGCTACTATGTTGAGTGAGGAATGTTGGGGTTCATGCAAGAGAAGAGATCCTCTTTTTACTTGACTCTATGATCTATTTAAAGCAATGTAGGTTTTAACCTTGTACATAAATTACCTGCAAATGAATTCTTTAAACATAAAAATATAAAATGGCAAGAAAATAAAACAAATACACAAAATTTTTCCCTTGGAGCCCAAAACCAAGACTACCAAATTGATTTTTCAGTATGTTCCTTTCGATTTTACAATACATATATATACATGTCGAAGCATTCATAAACCGAAATCCACTAACCCTGGATTAGTACATAACCATAGTTCCTTTGACTAGATCTTCAAAATATCATGGGAAGAAAACCATCATGCCCAAAACTATGCACGAATACCATGCAAAAAACTACCCAGAATCGTTTTCCAAGACACTGCCCCAAACCCTAAATCTTTTATTTGAGGACCAATTGTAGAATGAATATAACATATACCCAACATTATCCCACTTGTTGTTTTCTTTCCACACAGGGGGGTCACAGGATTGTATAGTCATTGATCCAAGGCTACAATTCCCATTATTTCTCTATACCAAGAAAACTTCTTAGTGCTCATAGACTTCATAAATGCATCTGAAACATTCTTCAAAGTGTTCACCTTTACCAACAACACCTTTTTGTCTTTAACCATATCCCCCACTAAGTGATATTGAACATTAACGTTCTTTGTCTTTGAATGAAAAGCATGGTTCTTTGCCAAGAAAATTGCACTTTGGTTGTCATAGTCTATCCTTATAGCTCACTGTACCAACCCCATACTTGAACACAATATCTCCAACCAATCTACTTCCTTGCTTGCATGAGTGACTGCCATGTATTCAACCTTTGTAGTTGAAAGTGCCACTACAGACTGTCTCTTTCCCATCCAACTGGCTGCTCCTCCAAATAGGTTAAACACATACCCACTTATAGATCTTCTTTGATCCAGATTTCCAACCCATTCTGCATCAACAAAGCCATGAATGTATAAAACGTTGTCCAATGTTGGTCTTCCTTAGTAGCACAAAACATAATCACTAATGCCATAAAAATACCTGAAAACCCACTTCATTGTTTTCTAATGTTCTTTCCCTAGTTTTGACATAAACCTGCTCAATACTCCCATTGCATTTGCAATGCCTGGTCTGGTGTAAACCATGGCATACTTTAGGCTACCAAATGCACTCACATATGGAACATGGGACACGTCCTCTTCCTCTTCTTATGTCTTGCGACACTTCTCAACAAATAACTTTACACCTACAACAAAAGGAACCTTCAGTGATTTACTATCATGCATATTAAGCCTCTACAATATTACCTTGACATACTTCCTCTAGTTTAACCAGAGCTTCCTCTTTGCCCCAATCTTGGTTAATTTCCATGCCCAAAATATAGCTTGCAACATCAAGATCATCCATGTCAAATTTAAAGGACAATTGGGTCTTCAAATCCTGGATAATTTCTTTGTCATTTCCAATCATAAACATATCATCCACATACAAGACCAAATAAATAACATAGTCACCAATAAATATAAAATACACACAGTGATAAGCTTTGCTCCTGGTGAATCCAAGTCCCCGTATATATGTATCAAATTTTTAATACCACATATTTCGTGTCCGTTTTAACCCATACAAAGACTTTTTTAACCTGCATACAAGTTTTTTCTTACCTTTAACTATAAAACTTTCAGGTTGCTTCATGTAGATCTCTTGTTCTAGATCCCCATTTAGAAATTGTAGGTTTTAACCCTGTACAGAAATTACCTGCATATGAATTCTAAAACAAAGAAAATAAACAATGCGAGAGCATAAAATATAAAACACATATGCACAGAGATTTTCCCCTGGATCCCAAAACCGGGACTACCAGCTTGATTTTTCATTATGTTCCTTTCAATGTTACAATACATATTTATACATGCCGAAGCATCCAATACCATGGACCGAAAACCATCGCGTCCAAAACCACAGGCCGAAAACCATAGGTAGGTTTGCCCAACCTAATATAGGGTCC
>APFE030425106.1:64492-82321 GCA_000404065.3 Pinus taeda
TTTAGATTTACAATCCCTTCTGAAGTGCCCTTCCTTTTCGCATTTCCAGCACACCACCTTTATAGGTTTTCCTGGAGATTTAGATCTTCCTCTAGATTTAGATCTCCCACTTGATGACTTATTTTTGTTTATGTTCTGGGACCGTCCTCGTAAAGACAAGGCATCACCATTCTGGTTGTCCATATTTTTCCATCTCATCTCCTCCGTCAGCAAGGCTGAGACTACTATTTCATCAAACTGCAAAGCAGTTGCATTGCTACCTATTGCAATAACCAGACTATCCCACGAATCTGGTAGAAAACACAACAAACTGATGCACTTAGCTTCATCTGAAATTTTCATATCAACAGATGATAACTGACATACCACAATATTAAACGCATTTAGATGCTTTGTCACTGAGTCTCCATCTTTCATCCTTAGGTTATACAAATTTTTCCATAGGAATAGTTTATTCACCAGAGACTTATATTAGTACAAAGTCCCTAACTTGTCCCACAGAGCCTTCGCCATAGCTTCCCCTGATACATTCAGCAATACTGAATCTGAGACACACAATCGTATTGTGCTCTTTGCCTTCCGATACAATTTCTTCCATTCTTCGTTGGTCACTCCCGTTGGTTTAGTACTCGAATCTACCGTGATCCACTGATCTTTATCCACCAACAGATCCTCCATCTTGAGTTTCCACAACTCACAACTCTGATCATTGAACTTCTCAATCTCTATCTTTCTGCTGCTCGCCATCTTCTTTCACCACTAGAATCGATCTCACAGATCTCCCACTGAACAGGGTCTACCACAAGCCCAAGCGAAACCCCTCAGCAACAAAGGTGTCCCCTTGAAGCCAAAACAACTCTGATACCAAATGTAGGTTTTAACCCTGTATAGAAATTACTTGCATACGAATTCTAAAACAAAGAAAATAAACAATCCGAGAGCATAACACATAAAACACATATGCACAGAGATTTCCCCTGGATCCCAAAACTAGGACTACCAACTTGATTTTTCATTATGTTCCTTTCAATGTTACAATACATACTTGCCAAAGCATCCAGTACCATAGACCAAAAAGCATTGCATCCAAAACCATGGACTGAAAATCATAGGTAGGTTCGGCTAACCTAATATAGGGTCCAAAATATTTTTTTCCTAGGGCGCTACCCCAGACCCCATAGAGCGGGGCTACCTGCCCCCCTCAAAATCCCCAGACAAGGGGGGCTGCCGCCCCCCCTGTGACCCCCCCACTATGCAATCGGCGCAACGAAGGGGGGCCTCCACCCCCTCTAACCCCCTGGTTCACTACATACGTTAGTCGTGGAAAGAATATATCACAACGCAACATAAATGTTGTCTTCACATCCATTTATTCTACTCCAAAATCAAAATAAGTAGCAACAAAAAAGAGTAATCTAATAGAAGCTAACTTGGGAACAGGAGAAAAGATATCACTAAAATCAATTACCAGCACCTGGGAGTAACCTTTTACTACCAATCGAGTTTTGTATTTGTCCACCTTACCTTCTGCATTTATATTCTTCTTAAACACCCATTGTATGAAAATGGGTTTTCTTCCATCGGGCGACTCCACCAGATCCCAAGCCTCATTTTTATCCAAATATGCCATTTCTTCAACCATGGCCTATTTCTAGAGTTTTTCATCCTATAAATCCACAACCTCCCTAAAAATTCTAGGATCATCATTAGTAATAATTAAAGAAAATTTTGAACAGAAAGAAGACATACTATACTTCTCTAGTTGCCTTCTCTCTTGAACTGATCTTCTCAAAACTGGAGGATGTGGCTCTTCCTCTTCTAATTCTTGTTCTATTGTAGAGTCTGATTCTTCCTCTTCAGTTCAAACTCTCTATTTTCATGTTCCTTTGGTAGGACTTCATGTTTAATAACATCCTTCACCTCTCTAAACACCACATCTCTGTTGTGCACAACCTTCCTTGTTTCTGGGTTCCAAATATTATAACCTTTTAAACCATCCTTATACCTAATAAAAATGCATATTTCAAATTTACTATCTAACTTGGTTCATTGGTCCTTTGGGACATGTACATATGCATCATAACCAAATACCCTGAGATGTGAGAGAGAGGGTTTCTTAATAGTCCATACCTCATGTGGAGTATTATCCTCCAACGCTGATGAAGGTGATCTAATAATCATGTAACATGCAATATCCACTTCCTCTGCCCAAAATTCATGTCCTAACCTGGCACCGTTGAACATGATTCTTTCATTTTCCATCAACATCTTTTTCATTCTTCTTACAACTCCATTTTTCTAAGCTGTGTATGGAGTACTCTTATGTCATGCTATACCACACTTCTTACAGAACTCTTCAAATCCCTTCTTGCATAACTTTCCAACATTATTTTTCCTCAACACCTTGATCTTTTTCTTTGTCTGATTTTCCACCAAAGCCTTAAATTATTTAAACCTATCAAAGACTTTAGATTTTTTCCTGATGAAATATATCCATGTATTCCTTGAGAAGTCATATATACATGAGACATAGTACATAGACTTACCTAGTGATGGAACTAACATAGGTCCAAACACATCATTGTGCACACGCTCTAATATCACTATCACCCTCTTAGAACTTAAGACGAAACTCACCTGATTTTGCTTCCCATATACATAATGTTCATATAAATTGAAATCTAGAGAACAATTGGACATGCCTTTTACCATACCATTACCTTGCAGTATTCGAAGGCCCTTCTCTCAAATATGTCAAAGCCTTTGATGCCATAGCATGGTCTTTTCTCCAGAGACCACTAGTTATTCTGATCTACTCTCAACAACCACAAAACTATTGCACCCATCAATAATAGTACTACTGAGAAGCTTGTATAGAGTTCTAATCTGAACTCCCAACATCAATACCAATGCTCCCCGAACCATCTTGTAGGTATCTTTCTCAAACACTATTTTTACACTTGCGTCATCCATCTTGCTTACATAAATCATATTTTTGTCCAATGTAGGAATATGCAGATAACTAGGAAGCGCTTTAAATCTTTCACCTTGCAAATTCAGCTTGACTTTTCCCCGTTCGATGATTCTCTCCTTCCTGTCATCCCCTAAGAAGACATCACCACCATCATATTTCTCCTACTCATAGAGCCACTCCCTATGGGGAGTGAAGCGAAAGGATGCACCTAAGTCAATCAACCATGCCTCATGATCTACACATGTACTTGAAGAAGAAGCCAAGTATACATCCCCACCAGGGAAAATTTTAAGGATATAAATTGATTTTAATGTTTAAAAACCTCGACGTATCTTACTAGTTGCTAACATGTAAAGTATAAAATGTTTAAAGATACTTTTGTTAAAATATTCAAATTTATAATAATTTTATATAGTGTTTGTAAAAATTTGGCAATTTTTAAGGTAAAATAATTTTATCCTATAAAATTTGGGCTAATCATTTTTAGAAAAAAATGGAAATTGGCGAATCTTTTTTTTGGAAAAAACATGGAAAATTAGTCCATCTGCGAATATTAGCCTCTAAAATTTTCCCATATCCCAACCTTCATATGAGGTGGTTTTCACCTCTATAGAAGGAGCATCATCATATCCATTTCCTTTCTCAGGAGTTTTAGATTTACAATCCTTTCTGTAGTGCCCTTCCTTTCTGCATTTCCAGCACACCTTTATATATTTTCTCGGAGATTTAGATCTCCCTCTAGATTTAGATCTCCTGCTTGAGGAATTATTTATGTTTATGTTTTGGGATCGTTGATTTGAAATCACCCATAAATTACCTGAAAGAATTAATGAAGGTATTACAGACTCATTTGCTGGGGTGTGCCTATGTTATTTTATGCAACAGATTGATAAGATTGTGAAATACACAAACACTAAAATAGTAATAGAACACAATAAGAAAACACATAAAACACAACAAGCTTAATAAGGAGTTCATCCAATCCTCCTAGGCTACGTCTCTTGGTCTAGCCTTCAGTGGTGGCCTTTCTATTGTGTCTTAAAAGTAGAGTTTTTACAATAATGAGCTCAATTTGAGTCTCACTTAATAGATGATGATCAGTAGGATTGTACTTGGATCCCTCAAGTCTCTAGAGTACACAAATTCTCCTTACTGATTCTCGAACTCAACTAGTTTCAGTGGTATGAGTCCGATTTGGTAATCAATACCTAACAGGTATTCACAATAGAGTTTGCTTGAACCTCTCAATCCCTTTTTGGAGTTCACAGACTCTCGGACTCTCCCTGTCTCTGTCTGGCTCAATGCTGCCTTTTCTCTACAGGTCAACTCAGCTTCTTTGTTCTCTGCAATTTTCTTCTTTCTCTTTATGCCTCCTTTGCCTTATGTTTCTCTCTTTTTTCTGCCCTCCTTACTCTCTGTCTGTTCGTGGCTTAAAGCCAATCTACTCCGTGATTGTTCATTTCCGCTTCCCCCACTCTCTGGATCTCCTGCTTCTGTGTGCTTGAATTCCCCTACTCTGTGTCATCATCACTGTCTAACACTTCATAGAGAGGTGGCCAGCTGTTTCCTCATGAACTGAGTGTTAGTTCTCTTTGAACAGTCGTTATTTCCGTTGCTCCAAGATTGCCCATGAAACTGATTCCTCTGCTAACTCATCGATCATACTGGACCTCAAATCTCATATGACTCAGCTTATTTCCTTACCGAATCTGGTCATCCATCGGATCATTTCCCCACCGTTGATCTAGAGCATCCAGATCCTATGGTCTCTGTCCATATCGGGTGGGTAAGTAGCATGACATTTACTTGTCCGATGTGAGCAGTTTTCTCTCTCATCCGCTGGATGCATGTCACCTAGTGTATGGCATCAGGCGGGACTCGGTCAAACCCGCTTACCACTTGAATCCCTTCTGGTATCCTTTTGGTTTTAGCGTGGGACCTGCCTTCTGACAGAATCATAAATTTCCATACTGTTTTATGTTTTCCTCATGACCGAGGGCTTGGGGGCTTTCCTTCACTGAGGGGGACACCCATGTTGAAAATGAAACAAGATGATGGAGCTTAGTGAAAAGAAGTCACCTTCACTAAGTGGTTTCGCAGACTATTTTTGGCGTAAAGTCTATTTTTAGACTATGTCTATTTATAGACATATGGATCATGGTCTATGAGTTGCAGGATGCTATTTATGGATGATTGGTCATATTGGTAAAAATAGATGGACCTCTATTTTTAGACATATGGGCGGAGTCTATTTTTAGACTGCTAGTCTAAAAATAGAATAGTCGAATATTTAGCTCTTAATAATATTTGGACTATAAAAATTATCTTATCCTCTTGCAGCACTTCAGTTCGAGCTACAGATGTGGCACATGCAACTGCCAGAAGGAAATACGCTTTTCCTATGGGTTAGTTGACCTATTGCATGATAGAATTCAGTTAGAACTCAAGTGATTGAGTTTGGTGGAGTTGATTGAAGAGTTGATGGAGTTGTGTTCAGTTTGACTTAGTTGAACTAGTTGTATTTAGTCTAACTAAAAAATACACTAGTGATGAGTGGTGTGAATTAATTATTAATTAATTCACTAATTATTATCATAAATCAACCAAAGAATACATCAGTTAACTCAGGCATGGACAGTTCAGTGGAGACAAGTGTTAGAGGTGAGTGAAAGGGCAAGACAACTGTCAGTTGTGACTATAGCTGTGCATGAGATTTGTGCAATCAGTGGATTAAGATTGCCAATGAGGATTGCGTAGTGCAACACAAGGGAAATACAAGTTTGGATTAGCCATTCTCATCTATTCTCATGCAGGATTGCGCAGTGCAGGTAGGCAAGCAGCGGAGGAGATTTGAACCTGTGATTGATCAGATCTGAGCTAGTTTGTGTGTAACAGGTGGAGATAGTACTAAGTACTTGTGAGGAGTATTTTACTATGTATTGTTACATTTTCTCAATCAATATAATATACAGATAGTTGGGGGTTTTCAGCTATATGCTTTCCCCGTGATATACTATGTTGATGTGTGTGATTGATGTTTCAATGTCCGCATGCAATTGTTTCTTTAAGTTCGCAAATTGATGATCAACGTAGAGGAGGTTATGTATTACGCCTGCATTCCACAAATAGTGTATAATCAAGATAATCTCTGTGAATAAGTGTCATATTATTCAAAATTTCTACAACCTTGCGATACAAGATTAGTGCTTTAGCACTAATCACGTATCAGAAACCACCCCTGTCTCTGGATTTGACCTCTCGTTTGTCAATTTGTGCCAGTGTGCAGTCACCATGGGCCAACGGTTTGCGCGCTTTGACTGAGGGTCATCGTTGTTCCGTGTTGACCACAAATTTCCATTGTTTAGAGGTTATTTCTGATAAGCTCGATATCCATAAGACTTTGAAGCTTGACATAATTTTAAACAGTCATGAAAACTTAAAGAGTGTTTAAGGATCCAATTCAGATCATGGCCTTCCCACTGAAAAAGCTTTTGGACCACCAAAAGTTGGTTTTCAAGCATCGACTAAGTGAGGGTATAACTATCTCACTTTTCCGATCTCTATCCATTTTTCACTGCTTGGCTTTGAACCCTTGAGTCCAATCCTGAGGTACTCAACATCTCCCCTGTGTGTGGGCCTCACCTTCCGGTCTAGAACTATGTCTTCTTGTAATTCATTGAGATATTCAGGTAACAAATCATCAATAGAAGGCAATTGACTGTACTCTTGGGACCTTCAATTAATGAAGGTTCAAATAGTCTCAAGCTATCTGCATTAACGACTGAGTAGATGTGCACGTAAGCTGGTAAATGGAGGCGGAAATCATTCTCACCAATTTTCTCAAGTATCTTGAAAGGTCCATATCTTATTGGCTTTATCTTTTTACCTTCACCTTGCATTCTGTCTTTGTTGATATACAGCCAGGCTTGATCACCAACTTTGAAACTATGCTCCATCCTATGCTTGTCATGCCTTGCCTTGTACTTGGCTTGGTTCTTTTCCAGCTATTTCTGTACTGCCTGGTGAATCTCTTGGATTTATTCAATGAACTTGGTTGCCTTCTCCACATCACTGTGTCCATCAACTGCTATGTCTTTACCAAAGACAAAATCCAAGGGAGACCTAGGTGTGAAACCAAACAGGTCTCAAAAGGAGATCCTTGTGTGGAAGAATGTTTTGCTTGGTTGTAAGCATGCTGCACATAACACAAATGTTCATCCCAAAGTTTGGGATGCTTGCTGCAATAGCCTCTAAGCAATTGGATCACTGTCATATTGACCACTTCTATTTGGCCATCTATCTGTGGATGAAAGTCTGTGCTTTTCTTCAGTTTGGTGTTTATCAGTTCCCACAGACTCGACCAAAACTTCCCAAAAAATCGGGAATTTCAATCAGATACAATGGAAGTGGGTAATCCAAAATGAAGCCATACATGCTAAAAGATCAACTTTGCAGTTTGTTTAACTATAATCTATTTATTACAAGGTATCAAAATACACATTTTGTTGAACCTATCCACAACAACATATAAATAGTCATGACCTTTCCTAGATTTAGGATGTCATCCAACAAAGTCCATGGAAACATTTTCCCAAGGATGAGAAGGAACTAGTAGTGGAGTGTACAAGCCTAGTTTTCTATTGTTGGGATTGTTTTTGGCACACATGGTACACCCTCTTACATATCTAGAAATTGTCTCATTCATTTTCGGCCAATTACAAAATCTTTGCAGCTGTGCAACCATTTTACTTACACTAAAGTGACCTGATATTAGAGAAGTGTGTGCTTCTCAAATTATCTTTACTCTTTCAGTTTGTGGAATGCATAGCTTCCCACAATGATACAAGAGTTGGTATTTAGTATGATAATCCAATTCTTCTACTCATTTGCCTTGGCTTAAAGTTGCATATACATCTTTAAAATCTATATCTTGAGCATATTGTTCAATGTAGCTCTCATGCAATACTGAATTATGCTTAAGTATAGTAGATGCAATTATAATTGGTCTAGATAACATATCTGCAACTTTATTATGTATGCCTTTTTTATATCTGATGACTAAATGAAACTGTTGTAGAAAACCCATCCATATATAGTGTCTTGATTGCTGCAACTTAGCTTGGGAGTGTAGATATTGAAGTGGTTGATGATTAGTTTATATAACTATCTCTTTGCTCATTAAGTAATGTTTCCATTTTTTCACACTCTATACTAATGCATACAATTCTTTATCATATGTGGGATATTTAACTACTGCAGAATTAAATGTCTCAGAATGATAACATATGGGTTTATCGTGTTGTATCAACAATGCTCCCATGGCTTAGTCATTGGCATCCATTTGAATATAAAATAGTCTTTGAAGATCGAGCAGTGCAAGTATTGGTGTTGTACTAATCTTTTCTTTCAAGGTGTCAAAGGCTTCTGCTCCCTGCCTCCCCACTGAAACACCTTGTTCAATCCTATTAAAGCATGTAAGGGAGTTGCAATTAAGGAAAAGTTAGAAATGAACTTTCTCCAATATTGTGCTGCTCCTAAGAAGCTTCTAACTTCTGTAGTAGATTTGGGTTTAGGCCAGTTTACAATGACTGCAACCTTAGAGGGATCTGTCTTCAATTCACCACCCCCTACTATGTGTCCCAAATAATTCAAAGATGTTTTTCTAAATTCACATTTTGAGAGTTTAACATAAATATTTTCTCTTTTCAAAACATCTAGGGTCTACTTAACATGCTTTAAATGTTCTTCCCACGTTTTTCTGAATATAAGAATGTCATCCAAATTTACAATAACAAAATCATCAAGAAAAGGTCTGAGTACATCATTAATTACTCTTATGAAAGTAGCAGGAGCATTGGTTAAGCCAAAAGGCATAACTAGCCACTCATACAATCCCTGCTTTGTTTTGAAAGTAGTCTTCCATACATCTTGCTTTGCAACACTGACCTGGTGATATCCATTATACAAGTCTAACTTGGAAAAATAAATAACTTCTTTCAATTGATCTAATAGATCATCTATGCGAGGAAGAGGATAACGATTTTTGATCGTTATCTTATTCAGTGCTCAGTAATCAATGCACGTTCTCCACGAGCCATCTTTCTTTTTTACCAAAACGATTGGAGACCCACATGGTGATGTGCTAGGTCTAATGAAACCCTTCTCGACTAGCTCCTGTACCCGCTTCTTGATTTCTACATTCTCTAAAGTGGACAACCTCTTATACCAGTTGTTGTAATGGTTGTTTTATCTCCTGAGTCTGACCCCAAATCCTTTTGAATAGTTGCAACGGTCTTCTTCTTCTTGCCCTTGAACTTATTAGGTCTCAGCTCCCGATGCAGAATCCAATAGTGCTCATTGGCATGCCCATCCTTCTTACAGTGAGTGCATGAAGACTTGCTTTTCTGTATAGTGTTTGTCTTCCTCTCTTTCCATTTCTTTTTTCTTTTTTCCTTATTCTTGCTTGCAGTGGGGTTGGATTATTCCCCAACTTTTGGGTTCCCATTCTTTCCGCTAGCTTCTAGATGCATAGCTTGAACAGATATCTTATCTATACTAGTGGGATTAAACATGAGGATAGTGTGCCTCATGTAGTTGTGTAGACCACCTATGTAATTCAACAGAGTCTAATGTGAGTCTAAAGAAATTCCTAGAACCGAAGCTCTTTTCCTAAATTCTTGGGTGTAACCTTGTACGCCTTGCCCTTTCAATTGGAGAAGAGTTTGCCAGTGCATCATGGCTTGCTGCATGTAAGCTAGTGGATAGAACTGCTTTTTGATTCCAGAAACAAATTCACTCTAGACAGAAAGAATCTTACCATGTTTCTTTGTCAGCTTGTGTCCTTCCTTCCCACCATACCAAGGCAGTGCATCCGAGACATAGACTGGCCAGCTGAATCTTACTTTTGTCTGAGTCAATGCTTGCACTCTCCAATAAACATCAATTTGTCTGATCCAATTATCCAAATTTTCTGCATTCAACTCTCCATCATATATTGGTAAATCAAATTTAACATATAATTTAATCAAAGATGCCTTCTTTTTATGTTCAGGGCTATTAGGAGGTGTGAGAAAGTTTTATTCTTTCCCTTTGCATTTTGAGTGGTCATGGAGGAGAGATTATTCTTCTCCTTTGTCTTGTTTGGAGCCTGATGAATATTCATATTTATGTTTCCTAAAGTCCTTATACATTTCCTCCACCATGGACCTCATGGTCAGGAAACTATCTATAAATTAGGGGTCTTGTCCCAAGGGGCTTTCTTCTGACATTTTCTTCTTAGGATAGACTCTTCCAATTTCCGGGTTAGTTTCAACCAACTCTCCTTCTCCTAATTTAAGCTTTGATCTAGTTAGCATTAAACAACAAAATCTAGCACAAGCTTGTCTAACCTTAACAACCTATAGCTTTGATACCACTTGATCTGAAATCACCTATAAATGACCTCATAGAATTAATGAAGGTATTACAGACTCATGTACTAGGGTGTGCCTATGTTATTTTATGCAAAGGATCGATAAGATTGCGAAATACATAGACACTGAAACACTAAGAGAACACAATAAGCAAACACATAAAACACAACAAGCTTAATAAGGAGTTCACCCAATCCTCCTAGGCTATGTCTCCTGGTCCAACCTTCAGTGGTGGCCTTTCTATTGTGTCTTAAAAGCAGACTTTTTACAATAATGAGCTCAATTTGAGTCTCACTTAACAGATGATGATCACTAGGATTGTACTTGGATCCCCCAAGTCTCTAGAGTACATAGACTCTCCTTACTGAATCTCGACCTCAACTGGTCTCAGTGGTATGAGTTCGATCTAGTACTCAATACCTAATAGATATTCATAGAAGAGATTGCTTGAACCTCTCAATGTTTTTTTGGAGTTCACAGACTCTCGGACTCTCTCTGTCTCTATCTGGATCGATGCTGCCTTTTCTCTATAGGTCAACTCGACTTCTCCCTCTTTCTGCATCCTCTTCCTTTTTTTTTTTTTTTTTTTTTTTTTTTTTTTTTTTTTTTTTTTTCTGCCCTCCTTACTCTCTATTTTTTCATGGCTTAAAGCTAATATGCTCCCTGACTGTTTGTTTCCCCTTCCTGACTCTCTGAATCTCCTACCTCTCTCCACTTGAATTCGCCTACTCTGCATCATTGTCACTGTGTAACGCTTCATGGAGAGGTGGCCACCTGTTTCCTCCTGAACTGAGTGTCAGTTCTCTTTGAACGGTTGTTATTTCCATTGCTCAAAGATTGCCTGTGAAATTGATTCCTCTGCCAACTCATCGATCATACCGAACCTCAAATCTCATATGACTCAGCTTATTTCCCCATCAAATCCGGTCATCCATCAGATCATTTCCCTGATGTTGATCTGGAGCCTCTAGATCCTACAATCTCTGTCCATATTGGGCGGGTAAGTAGCATGACCTTTACCCGTCCGATGTGAGCAGTTTTCTCTCTCATCCGCTGGATGTGTGTCACCCAGCGTATGGCATCGGGCGGGACTCGGTTGAACCCGCTTACTGCTTGAAGCCCTTTCAATATCTTGTCAGTTTTAGCACGGGACCCACCTTCTGATGGACTCAACGATTTCCGTACGGTTTTATGCTTTCCTCATGACCAACCGATTGGGGGCTTTCCTTCACTGAGGGGGACGCCCTACTTAGCGCTAATCACATATCAAAAACCACCGTTGTTTCTGGATTTGACCTCCCGTTTGTCAATTTGTGCCAACGCACGATCACCATGGGCCAACGCTCTGCACGCTTTGACCGAGGGTCCTTGTTGTTCCATGCTGAGCGACAAATTTCCATTGTTTAGAGGTTATTTCTGATAAGCTCGATATCCATACGACTTTGAAGATTGAAATAATTTGAAACAGTAATGAAAACTTAGAGAATGTTTAAGGATCCAATTCGAATCAATTGTCCTCTTATAGATAAGGCATCTCCATTTTGGCTCTCCCTATTGTTCTGTCTCATATCTTTCGACAACAAGGATGACACTATCTCATTAAAATTCAAGGTAGTTATATTGCTACCTATAACAATAACCAAACTATCCCATGAATCAAGGAAAAAACATAACAAACCAATGCACTTATCTTCATATAATTTTTTTCTATATTAACAGATAACATCTATCTTACCACAGTATTAAAGACATTCATATGCTCTGTCACCAAGTCTCCATCCTTCATCCTCAGGTTATATAAACTTTTCCACAAGAACAGTTTGTTCATCAGAGACATAGATTGGTACAAAGTCCCTCACTTGTCCCACAAATCCTTTGTTGTAGCTTTCCATGATACATTGAACAATACTAAATTTGAGAGACACAATCATATTGTTTTCTTCACCTTCCAATCTAACTTCGCCCAATCTTCCGCCAACATTCATGTTGGTGTCATGCCTAGATCTACAACAATCCACTAATCTCGGTTCACCAATAGATCCTCCATCTCGAGCTTCCACAACTGAAAAGTTTTACCATTAAATTTATCAATCTCTATCTTTCCACTATTTTCCATCTTCTTTCACCACAAGAATCAATCTCATAGATCTCCCATTGAATAGGGTCTACAACACGCCCGAGCAAAACCCCTCTATAGCAAATGTGTCCCCTTGAAGTTGAAACTACTATGATACAAAATGTAGGTTTTAATCTTGTACATAAATTACTTGCAAATAAATTCTTCAAACAAAAGAATATACAATGGTGAGAACATAAAACAAATATATACAAATATTTTTCCTGCAGATCCTAAAACCGGGACTACCATATTTATTTTTCATTATGTTCCTTTCAATGTTACAATACAAATATATACATGTTGAAGCATTTATAGACCCCAACCCAATAAGCCTAGATTATAACATAACCATAGTTCCCTTTACCAGATCTACAAAATATGATGGGTAAAAAACCATCATGCCCAAAATCATGTGCGAAAACCATGCACTCATCTACATGTGTACTTGAAAAAGAAGCCAAGTACACATCCCCACCTTCATCTGAGGTGGTTTTCACCTCTATAGAAGGAGCATCATCATATCCCTTTACTTTCTCAGGAGTTTTATATTTACAATACTTTTTGCAGTGCCCTTCCTTTCCGCAATTCCAACAGACCTTTACAAATTTTCCTGGAGATTTAGATCTCCCACTTGAGGACTTATTTTTGTTTCTTTTCTGGGACTGTCCTCTTATAGAAAAGGCATCTCCATTTTGGCTCTCCATATTTTTCCATCTCATCTCTTTTGACAACAAGAGTGATACTATTTCATCAAAATTCAATGTAGTTGTATTGCTATCTTTAAAAACAACTAGACTATCCCACGAATCTGGTATAGAACATAACAAACTGATGCACTTATCTTTGTCTGAAATTTTTATATCAACAAATAACAACTGACTTACCACAATATTAATGGTTTTCAAATGCTTTGTCATCGAGTCTCCATCCTTGATCCTTAGGTTATACAACCTTTTCCACGGGGAAAAATTGTTCACGAGAGACTTTGTAGTATCAAAATATTGCACCATATGTAGTATCCAATTTACTGGATCCTTGCCTTTTCTTGATGTTAGGAGCTCGATCTTGAAATGACTGTAACTCTGTAACTTCAGATCTCCAAGTTCTAAAATTGAGTCCTGCAGTAGACCTCTGAGTCCTCTTTCTAACCCTGCAAGTCTGATCAATATTAGATTTTGCAAGGAAGAGTTATGCCAAATCTCCCACAATGACTTGATTATATACTAGTTCAGTAGAGAGAACTTGTACAAAGTGACACATGTCACTTTTTCAAACTTACAACTTGAAACCAATACAAAGAAAACTAAAGTCTATCCTCTTTCTATAGCTTATTACGGAATTTCAATATGATGCTCAAAGAGAACGTTATGACGAGTTTCCCAAGGTCACCTATTTGGGATGTAATTCGGGAGCTTGCAGAAACCCTGAATGTCTTGGACTATATCTCTAAAAATATAGCAAAAAAAGATCTAAAATTTGAGCCCACGCTTCACCAAGTTTTTGGCTCAAATGGGTTTTAATTTCAGAGTCTGAAACTTTGTAGAGACATAATTATAGAAAAATTCCATGATGACCTGTTTGAGATGAAATTTTGGAGCTTGTAGAAACCCTAACGTATCAAATCATCTCTCCAAAAATATAGCAAGACAAGATCTGGAATTAGGAACTGAGGTTCAATGAGACTTCATCTCAAATGGGTTTTTGTTTTAGCTTCTGAAACATCGGCGAAAAAAAGTTATAGAAAAAATTCCGTGGCGACCTGTTTGGAGTAGAAAACCCCTAGAATCCAAAGCTCTAATACCAAATGTTATGAAACCAACTCACAAAAAGATAGAAAAGATAGATCAACACCTTATAAATAAGCCTCTTCGAGGGGGCAACCTCCTTTACATTACACAAATGAACAATTCTTGGATGATACAAATGACAAGACCTCCTTTCTATATATAGGAGTCTAAGGGGTCATAATATAATCAGAGCCGACGTAACAATAATAATGTAAGGGCACAACAATAGCAATAGTGAGCTTCTACAGGGAACAAGAATAACAATACGGGGACTACATGGGCACAAAAATATAATAAGGGGTTTGCACTAATAACAATAAGGGGTTACACTAGTACTATAGGGACCTAACACCTTGAAGTCAAAAATACTCTTATACCAAATGTAGGTTTTAGCCATGAACACAAATTACTTGCAAATGAATTCTTAAAACAGAAAAATATACAATGGTGAGAACATAAAAAAAATACGCAAATATTTCCCCTGGATGCCAAAACTGGGACTACCAAATTGATTTTTCATTATGTTCCTTTCAATGTTACAACACACACACACACACATACATACACACTCACACACATATCAAAGAATTCATAAACCTCAATCCAATAAACTTGGATTAGAACACGAACTTAGTTCCCTTGAATGAATCTATAAAATACCATAGGCAAAAAAACCTTCATGCCCAAAACCATGCGCAAAACTGGCCATAAAGTTTTATCCAGGGCGCTGCCCTAAACCTCAAAAAGTTTATTCCAGGGTTAGTCATTGAAATAATATAACACATACCAAATAAGCGAATCACCTGGTTGACGTTTGAACTGGCCCACTCACTCCTACTTGGAGTAATGGAAAGGTTGGTGAGGATCATATTGGGAAAAAACTTGACAGATTTCTGGTACATGAAAATTTACTAGAGGTTTTGGGCAATACAAGGTCATGGGTTGTTTAGACCCACATTTCAGATCACCTTATGATTGTTCTTCAGTGGAGAATGGAGGATATTGGCAAGGGCCTTGATTTCAAATTTAATAGAATGTAGTTGGAAGATGAATATTTTGTTAAGATTGTACACAATTTCTGGACCTCCTTGAATCACACACAGGTGCACTCGGCTATGCACTAGATCACTATGAAGCTAAGGTGATTAAAGAGTATGGTTATGAATTGGGAGCCCATAAAAAAATAAGATGAGAATGGACTTCCAAAAAATTGAGACTGAGATGACACTCATTGGTAATATTATCGATCTCTCGGTCCCTTTGGCTGTTGCAACAACTTCTTAAAATTCTATGCAATAGAATTTAAAAGAAATAATCATGGTTGATGGGACACTTATTCCAAGATGAATGTTGGGAAAAAAATCCTAGTGTGGGGTTTTCATTTGATTGTTTATGGCTGAGGAAATTGGCAAAGGAAATGGCTAAGGCTTTGGAAAGGCAAATGTCATTTTTGGCAAATTTATTTAAGAAAATAAGAGAAATTAGGAGAAAAGGGAGGTAAAAGGTCATAGGTTGCACATGAGGACAAAATTGAAGGAAAATAATGGAAAATGAAGAAAATAGAGGCCTCATTCATAAAAAGGCTCCTGAGGATCAGTTGATAACCTTTTCTCTGTTGAGTTTTGGATCTCTCTCTTTCTCACTCTTTAACACTTGAGTTTTCTTGGAGGATTTTGGCATTGGGTCAAGAAAGGCAAAGAAGGCAAGAGGACGCAAAGATCAAGCAGGGAAAGGCAGGATCAAGGAGCTACAATAGGCTTCATTGCATGTATCGACTTGCATGTGTAATTTCCTTGCTATATGTTAGGTCCCTATAATACTAGTGATTACCCCATTACTATTGTAGTTATATCCGTTATTAATATTGTTGTAACCCTATTGTCCCCATATTGTTATTACTGTGCCCCATAGAATCCCTCTATTGTTATTTTTGTGCCTTTATATTATTATTGTTAGGTTGGCTGGGTTATATTGTGACTCCTTAGACTCCTATATATAGAAAGGAGGTTTTGTCATTTCAATCATCAAAGAATCATTCATTTGTGTAATTTAAAGGAGTTTTCTCCCTCAAAGAGGCTAGATTCTAAGGCGTTGATCTATCTTTTCTATCTTTTGTGAGTTGGTTTCATAACATTTGGTATCAGAGCTTTGGATTCTAGGGTTTCGCTACTCCAAATAGGTCATTGTGGTATTTTCGCTATAACTTCTTTTCTGCGACGTTTCAGAAGTGAAAAAAAACCCATTTGAGATGAAATCGCACTGAACCTTGGGTTCAAATTTTTGAGCTTTTAGCACTATATTTGCAGAGATATGATTTGAGGAAGTTGGTCTTTTTGCAAACTCTTGAATTACATTCCAAACAGGTGACCTGGGGAAAATCGTCATAAATTTCTCTCTGAGCATCAGATTGAAGTTTCGTAAGAAGGTACATAAAGAGGATGGACTGTAGTTTCTTGTATTTATTTTTTGGAGTCAAAGGTCGAAATAGGGACACGTGGCATGTTGTACAAGTTCGCTCTACTGAACTAGTTTATAATCAGGTCACTGTGGGAGATTTGGCATAACTCTTCCTTGGAGAATCCAATTTGGATCAGATTGCTGGCATTGGAAAGAGGACATAGAGGGCTACTATAGTCATAGTTTTAGAACTAGATGATTCGAAATTACAGAGATACATCAGAGGCAATATCGAGCTCCTATAAAGTGAAAAACGGTGTGTAGATTTTTTTAAATTTTTGCTTAAGCTTGGTTTGAAAAATTATTTTGAAGGAATTCAAAGGGAATAGTAGAGCATTATTATCGGTAACTGATGCCCCGAGGAAAGAAAATTCAAACACCTAGTAAGCAACTTGAAAGCTCTAGCATGACTCATGAAGAAGAGGAAGAAATGCTACATGATATATGAAAATTACAAGACCAAGTGCAACAAATGTCACTCTCACAAAAGCTAAGCTAAATGGCATGGAATATAAGATAAAGGGCATGGAAGCTAAGATGAATGGCATGGAAGCTAATATGGACTATTTGAAGATAGATTTGAAGATAGATTTGAAGAGAGACATGGTAGATTTGAAGACAGATTTCACAAATTTTCTACAAGAAATACTTACAAATGGTGAAAGGGTAGTAAAGGAAACTTATTATGTGAACAAAAGAAACGTTCATCATGATTTCATAGACTCTAATGTTGGATTGAAGACCCACCATATTCCAAAAATTGATATGAGGAAGTTTGATGGCAAGGATCCCGCAACATGGATATCACAAATGGAGCAATTTTTCGATCTCAATAATGTGCAAAACACACAAAAGGTACGTATGGCAACTTTATATTTGGAACCAAATCAGTTTGTATGGTATCAATGGCTTTGTTCTCGTAAACAGTTTATCACTTGGGCAAATTTTACGGAAGAATTGGTAGCACATTATGAGGATACAAAAAGCAACACTTTTTTTAGCCGATTGATAAGTCTCAAACAAAAGGGTTCAATAATGGAGCACATTGAGGAGTTCCAAAAGTTGAACATAAGGGTAAAA
>APFE030425106.1:88060-112381 GCA_000404065.3 Pinus taeda
TAGAATCCCTCTATTGTTATTTTTGTTCCTTTATATTATTATTGTTAGGTCGGCTGGGTTATATTGTGACTCCTTAGATTCCTATATTAGAAAGGAGGTTTTTTCATTTGAATCATCAAAGAATCATTCATTTGTGTAATGTAAAGGAGGTTTCCCCCTCTAAGAGGTTGAATTCTAAGGCATTGATCTAGCTTTTCTATCTTTTTGTGAGCTAGTTTCATAACACTATATTTGGCATGCATGGTATTGCATACGTTTTTTTTTTTCCCTATTGTGGCATGGGTTTTTCTAGGCGTAACAATATTTTCAACCTAGCCTTGCCATTTCTAGATAACCATAGTGTGATGGGGTTCTCATGTTTTGGTTGAGATGGATTTGAAGCTGAGTGGGGTGGATCTCTGATGATAGAGCACATGGCCTAGTGGTTCCTGAACTGGACTGTGGATCATGATAAAGCCACTGGCCTAGTGACCCCTGAACAAGACTATGGGTTGCGGTAAATCCAGGATTGTGTTGCCTCGATGGGCCTAGGAATCATTTTCGGTAAATGACAGGATATATGATAAATCCAAGAGGTGGTTTTCTCTTTGTTGGGCCGAGTAATCTTGGGTTTGGGATATGTAGTAAGCCTATAGAGTGTGTATCGGTTTAGGGCCTAGTGATCTAGGTTTGGATTGTGATAAAGCATGAGAGATTAGGAGACAGGAAAGTTCCTCACTGTGTAGGTGGATAAATCTGGTGGCGTCCATGCTTGTTTGGCCTAGTGATCGGGTGGAGATCATGGTGAATCTTGTTATGATGTGTTCATTGTGTTGGCTTACTGATTTGGGATGGATTACGGTGAAGACTAGTTTCTATTGATGAGGGTGAAGTGGTTTCGCCTCGGTATGATCTAGTTGGTTCTTTTTGTTTGAGTCCCACATTCATGCCTGGAATATGGCATAGGGGTGAATGGATGAAGAGATATTTGGCTCATCCATTCTATGGTCGGGTGGAATGTGGTAGTCCCATCTTCGGTTGTTTTTTTTCATTCATTAATGAGAAATTAATTGTCTTGATTTTCATGTGTAAATGTACTAAAGTATATGTGGATTTTATGGCTGATATGTTTATGATATTTCTGTCCCTATTAAGCTGGTTATATGTATGTTTGATGATAACAAATATGTATGGCTCTCATCATGTTTTTACTTGTAGATGAATGGATAATGTATCTATGGCCTAATAGATGATAAGGTGGTGAACGACATGAGGGACCAATGGTTCATATCGATTTTGATATAAGTATGAGATCCCTACACTTAATTATGTTGTTTACACCTATAAGTTACATCTCGATTATATGTTTGACAAAATGCTTGTCTTGGCTAGTAGGGGTCTGGTTAAGGTCTTGTTCAACTTATTTCTTTGGAATCACTGTTTTCCTGTAATTTTATTGATTTTAAGCTATCACTCCATTTTGGGCAGTGACCTAGGCTCTGGGCCTGAAAAGGTGGCTTAAATCGTGGGGTCACTGGCACAGAACTGGAAATTTTAGTTTCTGATTGCCGGCAGGCAAGCCTGTGAGAATGAATTTGGGTTTCTGGACACTCCTTTGCCTATAGCATGAGAGCGATTGAGGCCTAATATGTCCAGAAGATCAGTGGGACCTAGGGATAGGTTGTCTGAGTGGATGACATGTCTCCTAAGGATTCTAAATCTGATGTTAGATGATTGTGTGTGATGTTTCCATTGATTCCACTTCCTTAAGGTCACATAGGAGGTTGAATCCAATCATAGTAGCCTCTCGTTGCATGTTTACCCAGTTGGCATGGTTACTTGGGTGGATGTGTGAGGAGGGTGTTATAGAGTGGTATTAGAGCATGGTTCACCCCTCGAACTGGATGGGTGGTGTGCGTTGGTCGTGCATGCATTTTAGTTGCATGTGTGTCTCTTGCATTTGCATTCTGTGTACTTTTTACATTTGCTGGATGATTTATTATGGTTATAGTACGGTTGCCATGTTGGACTATATGTTGATTTTGTGGAATGCATTTATCATGAGTATATGACTGGTTGTATATGGTTATATGTTTCTTACAAGTTGATTTTATGTCACCTACTTACATCCTTGTATGTTAAGTTACATTCTTGAATATTTTGATTATATGTATCAGTCTTGTAGGTTGATTACAAGAATTCATCACTAATGTTGGACTACATGTATTTATGTGTATGTGTAGTTGGTTAGGAATTGCTTATGAATATTTTTGGTTGCATGGGGAAATGTGTACAATGGAGTAATGGTTGTTGTCATGCATGAGGTCATAGTGTGCATTGTTGATATGGCCTTGCATTGATGACTGGACCCTAACTAGGGTGATGTTTATGTGTTGCTACATTTATTTGTGTATGCCTACATGATGTTATGTTTATGTTATACATGTATCATGCCGATTTGATGATCTTGCAGATAAAGTATCCTCCCTACACTATGCTAAGATATGTTTATTTATTGTGATTTGGTTTATCTAACATATTATGCATTGTAGGAAAATGATAAAATGGCTAGCAAGGTGGTAGACTACATAGAATCTCCACCTGCATCAAATGAGCAATGTGGTGTGAGGCACTCTTCTGATTTGGTAGATACATTGAGGAGCTTTAAGAAAGAGATAAGGAGTTGTAAGGTAGATAATGAATGAATCATACAAGCACAAGAGAAGCAAGCATAGATTAATACTATACTCCTTAATAGTTTGTCAGATTTGCAAGAACAAGGGCCCCATTGGATCAACCATGGACATGAGGATATAACTAATGGGGCATATGAAATTAGGTTTCCTGGTAGACACATGTTGGATAGATCTGACACGGTGAGAGATGTAAGGTTGTTGGATAATCCGGATAGGAGGAGCAATGAGTGCATGTACTATTCTAGTTCTAGTTCTGATAGACATCATGATCGCCATGCTTATCATCCTTATATGAGTAACGATACATGATACTTGCAGATGAATTCATGAAAGAAAAACCTCTACTTTTGATGGATATGTGAAAAAGTTGGAAGATGCAGAGGCTTGTATACATGGGATGAAAAATTTCTTTGAGTTGCATACACAGATAACATGAAGGCCATAACATTTATCTTCAGCTTGAAAGGTAAAACAGACTTCTGGTGGGAATATGTTAAGCGAGTTAGAGACATAGGGATAGATGACTTGAGTTGGCGGGATTTCAAGAGGATTTTTAGGAAGAAGTACTTGTCAGAGAGGCACTATGATAGTAAGGCCAAGGAATTCTATGAGCTAAGATGCGATCAATGACAGACAAAGAGTACACAACCAAGTTTTTGGAGCTATTGAGGTATGTACCATATTTTATTGATGAGAAGGATAAAGTTCAATGATTTTTTGGTGGTTTTCCATTAGCATTTAGGTATCGTATTGTGTATGATGAGTCTCGGTCACTTGAGGAAGTTATTGAGAAATTGAAGCATTGTTATGAACCATCAAAGCATAAGAATGATTCCAGCAAGGATAGAAGGGAAAATACAAAGGTAAAGGTAAATGGAAACTTAAGAGGACAAGGCATCAACATGCAGATGAAAAAGGGAATGTGGCACCGCAAACGAAGTTTATTGCAACTAGAGAGGGAAGTGAGTCATAGCAACAACATAGAGGTGTGGGTACTAGTAATCTTTTGTTAGTTCAATTTAGTTTAGTGTGTTGTCTCCAAGGATGACATTGTAGTAGATCTAGAGAAGATAAGAGCCATCATGGAATGGGTAGCTCCTAAGAGTCTGGATGAGGTGAGATATTTCATGGGTTTGACAGGATATTATCAGAGGTTCATCAAGAACTTCTCATAGATTTCTTATCCTATCACATCATTGCAGAGGAAAGGTAAGAAGTTCGAATGGAAAGAGGAGTGTGAGGCTAGCTTTACGCAACTTAAGCATTTGTTGACACATGCACTAGTGCTATAGATTGCAGATACGAATAAAGAGTTTGTGGTATGCACAAAGACCTGCAAGAGAGGGATAAGTGGAGTCCTTATGTGGGATGGACAAGTGGTATGCTATGAGTCCCGGAAACTAAACGAGCACGAGCAGAACTACCTGACACATGATCTTGAGTTAGCAGTGATCATACATGCATTAAAGATGTGGAGGTACTATCTTCTTGCCAGGAGGTTTACACTTATGAGTGATCACATTGGGTTGAGGTATTTTTTTGACCAACAGAATTTGAATGCCAGGAAGGCTAGATGGTTGGCCACAATAAACGAGTTTTATTTCGAGATCAGGTACATCAAAGGTAAGGAGAACAGGGTGGCAGATGCTCTCAACATACAGGTATAGGTAAATCACTTGGCAGCTATGAGATCTTATGGGACAAATCTATAGGACATGATCTTACCCGCAGGTCAATAGGATGTCAGGTATATGGATATTGTGCACAGGTTGCAGTAGGGTGCTGGTACAGCTACATGTGATAGTACAGGTACATGTACAAGTGTAGGTGCACATGATATGGATTATTGTCTTACAATAGATGGATTGGTCAAGTTCCAAGACAAGATATATGTACCAAATAGCAGTGAGCTCAAGAAGGCGACCTTGAGGGAGTTTCATGCAAAACCATATTAAGGTCACCCAGGTTATCAGAAGACACTAACAATAGTGAAGAGATTTTACTATTGGATGAATTTTAAAAGGGATGTAGTAGAGTTTGTGGCGAGGTGTTTTGATTGCTAGCAAGTGAAATCAGAATGTAAGCATCTAGGTGGACTGATATAGCCGATCGTGATTCCAAAATGGAAATGGGAGGTTAATTCCATGGATTTCATCACAGGGTTATCGAAGATAGTGAGACAACATGATTCCATCATGGTTATTATGGACAGGTTGACAAAGGATTCACATTTCATTCTAGTGAAGTCTACATTCTTAGCTAGCGATGTGGCAAAAGTATTCATTAGAAATGTGGTTAGAATGCATGGTGTTCCAAAGAAGATTGTGTCAAATAGGGATGTGAAGTTCACTTCCAAGTTATGGAAGGAGTTATTTGCAGGTTTGTGCACAAAGTTGGCCTTTAGTACAACTTATCATCTGAAGGCAAATGGATAGACATAAAGGGTCAACAGGATATTGGAGGACATGTTGGGGATGTATGTGATACATCAGCAATGGAAGTGGGAAGAGTATCTCCCCTTGGTAGAGTTTGCATACAACAATGATTATTAGGAGTCATTGAGGATGAGTCCTTTTAAGGCATTGTATGGAAGGAATTGCAATGCTCCTATCCATTAGAGCACTCTAGCTAGCATGGTGTTGATTGGACCAAAGATGTTGGCATACATGGAATAGGAAATGCAAGTGATCAAGAAGAATCTAAAGGCATCAGAGAATAGGCAGAAGATTTATGTAGATAGGAATAGGTTGTTCAAGGAGTTCAAAGTTGGGGAACATGTGTACTTTCACATCATACCGAAGAAGATCTCCTTTCGGATTGGATCTTGTGCTAAGTTAGCACCACAGTTTTGTGGACCCTTCAGTATCATTGAGAGGATTGGGCCAGTAGCCTATCGTCTTGCACTACCTTAGACAATGAAAGTCCATGATGTTTTCCATGTATATTTTCTTAAGAAGTGTGTTAAGGATGTTGATCATGTGATTGATTGGTCTATATTACAGGTGGAACCAGATGGACAATTCTAGCCAGATCCTTAATGTATATTGCAGAAAAAGGTGCTCATGCTCCAGAACTAAGAAATTGAGCAAGTTAAAGTGAAGTGGAAGCACTTTGGGTACGATGAACTACATGGGAGATGACATATCGGATGCGAGCTATGTATCCTTCCTTGTTTTCTGATTGACACAAAGCAACTTTGATATGGTGTTTGGTATATGCTTTGATATGGTGTTTTGGCATATGTTTTGATATGTTTTTCTGGTACATGTTTTTGGTATATACTTTGGTAATATTGCTATATGTACATATGTATATGGATGTAAATACTGCCATGAGCTATGTTATAAATCTCCACTAAGCGGTATGGGTGTCATGTCATTATGATTATGTTGTCATGTTAATATGATATCATGTGGTTGTGTTATCATGTTTCTATGATGTCGTGTGGGTTGGTACTCAGCAGAGTGGTTATTGTAAAAACTGCATCGAGCTATGTTATAAAGTTCCATGAGCAGTATGTCTTCTTTCAGCGGGCTGTTGAGGTATATGTGTGATTGAACACCGAGGATGGTGTCCCCTAAGGGGGAGGTTTTTGTAACGACCGTGGTGAAAATTCCATGTAATAAAAGTTAAAAACAATAACCATGGTTGATATGACACTTATTATACGCTGAATGTTGAGAAAGGCATCCTAGTGGGGGTGTTCATTTAATTGTTTATAGCTAAGGAAATTGGAAAAGGAAATGACTAAGGCTTTGGAAAGACAAAACAACATTTTTGGCACATTTATTTATGAAAATAATGGAAATTAGGAGAAAAGGGAGGTGAAAGGTCATAGGTTTCATGTGAGGAGGAAATTGAAGGAAAATAATGGAAAATAAAGAAAATAGAGGCCTCATTCATAAAAAGGCTTCTAAGGATTAGTTGGTAACCTTTTGTCTATTTAGTTTTGGAGCTCTCTCATTATTCTCTCTCTCTCTCACACTCTTGGACACTTGGAGTTTTCTTGGAGCATTTTGGCATTGGATCAAGAAAGGAAAAGAAGGCAAGAGGAAGCAAAGATCAAGTAGGGAAAGGCAGGATCAAGCAGCTACAACAAGCTTCATTGTAGGTATTGACTTACATGTGTATTTCCTTGCTAGATTTTGCATGCATGGTATTGCATGTGGTTCTTTTGCTATTGTGGCATGGGTTTTTCCAGGTGTAACTGTGTTTTCAACCTAGCCTTTCCATTTTTGGATAGCCATGTTGTGATAGGGTTCTCATGTTTTGGTTGATCTAGATTGTCAAATGGATTCAAATTTGAGTGGGATGGATCTCCGAATGATAGAGCACATGGCCTAGTGGTCCCTAAATCAGAATGTGAATCATGGTAAACCCACTAGCCCAGTGACCCTTGAACCAGACTATGGGTTGCGGTAAAGTCGAGATTGTGTTGCCTCGATGGGCCTAGGAATCTTTCCAGTGAGTGGCAGGATATACGGTAAAGCCAAGAGGTGGTTTTCTCTCTGTTGGGCCTACTAATTCCGGGTTTGAGATATGTGGTAAAGAAGTGAGTCTTGGTTTAGGGCCTAGTGATACGAGTTTGGATTACGGTAAAGCCTGAGAGACTAGGAGACAGGAAAATTCCTTATGGTGTAGGTGGAGAAATCTGGTGCCATCCATGCTTGTTTGGCCTAGTGATTAGGTGGAGATCATGATAAAGCCTGTTATCATGCGTTCAATATGTTCGCCCAATGAGACGGGATGGATTACGGTAAATCTTGGTTTCTATTGAAGAAGGTGAGGTGGCTTGGCCTCGGTATGCCCTGGTTGGTTCTTTTGGTTTGAGTCCCACATTCATGCTTGGAATATGGCACATGGGTGAATGGATCAAGATATATTTGGCTCATCCATTCTATGGTCGGGTGGAACATGGTAATCCCATCTCTAGTTGGTTTATTGAATTCATTAATGAGAAATTCATTCCCTTGATTTTCATGTGTAAATGTACTGATGTATATGTGGATTTTATGGTTGATATATTTAAGATATTTCTGTCCCTATTATGCTGGTTATTTGTATGTTTTATGACAAGAACTATGTATGGATCTCAACATGTTTTTACTTGTAAATGAATGGATAATTATCGATGGCCTAATAGATGATAATGCAACGAATGACATGAGGTAACAATGGTTCATAGTGATTCTCATATAAGTATGAGATCCATACACTTAATTTTGTTGTTTACACCTGTAGGTTACATCTCGATGATACATTTGACGAAATGTTTATCATGGCTAGTAGGGGTCTGGTTAAGGTATTTTTCAACTTATTATTTTGGCATCATTGTTTTCCTATAATTTTACTGATTTTAAGCTATCACTCCATTCTGGGCAGTGACCTAGGCTCTTGGCCTGAAAAAGTGGCTTAAATCTCGAGGTCGCTGGCATAGAACTAACAATTTTAGTCTATGTTCGCTAGTAGGAAAGTCCATGAGAGTGACTTTAGGTTTCTGAAATCTCCCTTTCCTATAACATCAAAGAGATTGAGGCCTAAGATGTTCAGAACATCAATGGGACCCAGGGACATTTTGCTTGAGTGGCTGACATGTCTCATGAGGATTTTGAAGCTGATGTTGGATGATTGTGTGTGATGTTTTCATTGATTCCACTTCGTTAAGGTTACATAGGAGTTTTAATCCAATCATTGTTATCCGGGAATAGTTTCCACTCGGATGCTGCTATTCCCACTAAGATGGGTGGCTATCTTAGAAACAAACAATCAAAGTCTACTATTGTTTCCTTTTATGAAAAGAGACGAGAGGAGAACCAAGAGGGCCAACGTGAGTCTTGCGCTTAATTTCCTCTCCTTCTTGATAGAGTTTCGCCACTTCTTCTTTGTCTGCCCAGCTTCAAAAGAACCTGTAGAATCACAAAAACATACTACTATGCAAGAAACAATGATCTAAATTCATAAATAATACAGGATCAGATGTGTATTAACCATAAACATGCATATATAAACAAGTACACAAGAATATGGAAGGAAACAAGAATAGATTTATTCAGATGAAAAGTAGCAAGAGGGTTACAACCATGTGCTCTGACCCAGCATCATCCTCCAGCTAAGAAGCCCTTCTTCACCTCAAGCAAAGCTAGATCACCCAACATTGTGAATGTACACTAGAATACCAACAACACTTCTCTATAAGATACAAAATTCCCGCCTCTGGATCTCTGTGATGAGGGATCCATATATAGATGATTACAGAGAGGTGATTCATCTTTTGGGATCTTGATTAGTGTCCTCTCTCTGATAGTTCTTACTTCCACTTGGAGAATGATGATCTCTTACTCATCCTTGGTCAAAAATGGAGAGGCAAGTGTCAGAGGGGAAGCTTCTGGAAGATTCCATGATCTTCCACCTCGCATTTTGGTCCCTGCCATTTGTCCATTCCCGACACCTTGTACACTGGGAAGGTGATATGCATTGCACCCCCTGCATTGAGCTTTCAGTATGGTCTAGTTTTGACCATTTATGAGCAGTTTTTAGTGGAGAACGTCTGGGAGATGATGTAATCAGTTGACCTTGTTCCTTTAGGAAGTGAGCAACACTTTTAGGGACTTAGGAGCCCTCAGTTTATGGACATTTATGATTGGGGTTGAAGTGCTCAAAAATGTCTATAACAATTGACCCCTAAAGCATGAGGTCGTTAATATTTTTGATGTCGGGTGAAATGATTTACTATGAGGATCTGATGTTTTTCCGAGCTGGGAAGTGACCTGTAATAAGATACAATACAATACATTATTTTGACAAATTTTTTCATGATCTAGCTGAGGCGGGCATTCCCATGCTCAGCTTTATAAATTCATTTCCACATACATAGGACAGACAATCGTCTATGTGACAGACAATCGTCTGTGTGACAGACTGATGATATGGAAACATCATCCTTTGATTTGGATGATCATCTGTTTGGTAATGATGTACACTTAATGTCTTTATATTCCTGAATATATCACAGCCCGGATGGATGAAACTAGATCCGGGGTCTTCAAAACTCATTCAATCTTCACTCATTGTACAAGTCAATCCATGTGAAAATTTTTTTGGAGTCGAACATGGAAAGACATCGCCTGATTACCAGCCAATGATGTAAGTTGTTAATAGGCGCGAGAGGAATCACCAATAATGACAATGACCCTCAAGGTACTACAGTACAATTTACGTGGTGTGAAAAGGGACTTGGCGTCAAACACCACGTAAAATCTCTCGGTCGAAGGCCATTAATGTAAACCTGTCGTCGACAGTGAGAAACTTGCCATTGAGGCATGCAAGCTTCAAAGTACTGAAAGGGTTGTTCCTAAGTCAACTTCTTGGATAATGAGCTGATGTTGACAAGAAGCGACCTGTCACAGGAGGGCCTTAATGAATCCCACATCAATGACACGGAACGAAGCAAATGATTTTGGAGGTGAAAACAAACTGACGATACAGGGTTCAGGGTGGCGGTCAAGGAATGAAGCATGAATGTATTGCAGTGGGTGAGACACAGGTGAATTGTCTGAATGAATTCTCTTGAACATATCGGCGACACTGATGATGGATTGGTAGCATTGACCCCAAAGATGGATGGTGTGATGGACCAATGGTGATGACCAGTGAAAGGAACAACCCAACCCGGCATGGATGCGGAAGGAAAGTTTCATGTTCAAGAGCGAATTGCTACCAATAAAGTTTCTTCAAGTTTTCTTCCCAATTTTCCCCAATCATTGTTGACCAGTACCTCTTTATTTTTGTCAAGCTTGAGGAGGATAACATATGCTTGTTCTATAATCTACCCTTCGGGCGAACCTGTCGCTATATTTTAGCGAGTCTAGTGACAGTGAAACTCGTTTTGTTGTTATTCGGTTCTAACGAGTTTAACGACAAAGATGACTCGGTCTCTTTCAATTTTAGAGAGTCTGAAAGAAATGGAAAGGAGACTCCAAATATTCTTTTTTGTTGTATAATCCCTTAAATCCGAAAAAGCGTAAAATAATACAAAGGGGATGAGTTTTCGATAGTTTTAACCAGCCAAACAAGACAATCACTCGATCTTTTTGTGTAATAATCCGTCAGGTCCAATAAGATTAAAATCTAGAGGAAGTATAGCACTTCCGATTCCTTTAACGAGCCGGAGAGGCCAATCGCTTGGCAATCTTTTCATATTTTACGAGTCAGGTGAAAAGAGCTTAAAGAAGACTCGTTTTCGAGGAATGAGTGATGGTTTCGGGTAGCAGCTGATTCCAGGTAAGATTTGGAATTTTCCAATCACGGCAATGTCATAAGGATGGCTAATAGAATTACTCTTCACAGATGTTCCTCGAAGGGGTAAACAATCATATGGGGGTGAATGATCGACTAAAAATAGAGTGGAGGTGATGGTGAGAACACGACCAAGGCTCAAAAGCTCACGATAAGGCATTCACAATGGTTATTTACCGGTTCATTTTTTAATGAGCTTAAACGCTGGGGGAAACATTTTCTCATGACTTATGTTTATTTTCTAACGATCTTGAACTATGCGCTAAAACTGCTCGTGGAGAGTTTATTTTTTAAGGAGCTTGAACACTACGACAACATTGCTCGCCAATAGTATGATAAGAATGTCTCATTCAAGATGCCATTTTTTATGGGGCTTGCACCTTTTGAAGCTTTTCCCCGGAGCCTCTTTTATGCACGCTAGGAATGACCAACTACGCCTCTCTACTTAACTACTGATATCACCGTCAAGGCTAGGTAGGAAAACTTTTCCTTTACTTTGCCGGTGCCCAGGTGGCCCCTGCAAAGATGAGTGGTTTCGACCACTCACCCGACCTAGACGGTTGAAGTCAATAGAATCATAGAGCTAACATTAGCTGGTCGTTTCTTGCTTGCTTACAAAAGGTTTGCGTGCCCCCAGGTATGGCGAAAAATCCCCAGGTTGCCAAGAAAGTTCTATAAGCGTAGCAGATAAAATGCTTCCTCGGCGATGTCTATCGAAACAGACAAAGGTGAATGGCGTAAACGCATTCCACTCACATAACTTTGATGAAGGTATCTTATTCCAGCATGTTCCCATTTTCCTGTAAGGACGGGTTTGCCAGACTAGTCATATAGCCCTTGCGGAAATCCACCCTATACCCAAGGTTTTCCTGCCGAAACAGACCAGGGTGCATGCCCCCTGGGTTTCAGTCACACCTTCCTGAATCACTTGCGCTCATCAGGTGGAAGGACTGGAGACCGATGAGACATTTCTTGCGTGAAAAGACCATTTAGGGATGGCATTTGACTATTTGCGATGTGTGAACCGAGGAATGACATTTGGTCTATGAGCTTGACCATTCTGCCTTCGTGCGGAAAATAAATTACTCTAAAGAGTGAGGAGACGATGGATCCCATGCAATAAATATAGTCACGTCCAATGAATAGATTATAATCTAAAGGTCCTTGAACTACCATAATGTTCATGTGAACAGTTTTCCTTCTCAAAGTAATGGGCACATTTGGAAGGATCCCTAAAGGTCGACTGGTTCCCTTGTCAAAGCCTGTCAGATTTCTCATTTCAAGCAAAAGCGATGGCGAACCAAGCGCTTTCCAAGCAGTTGAGGAAAGGATACTCACAGAAGCCCCTTCATCAATGATGGTACCAGCCATAACCATTCTGTAATCTTGTACAATGATTCTGAATGGTACACTGGTTGGTTAGCAGGGTCTACCTAGTAGATTCCAGTCGAAGGAAACAACTAGGTTGCTTGGTGGTGGGACCTGTTATCTCAAAATCAAGCCTGATAGGCTGCTAGTTAGGATGACTCTAAGTAACTATTTCAAACCAAGCTTTTGACTAAGGCTTAGCCTCCTTAGCCTGAGAGGGCTCTCTCAAAGGGATTTAGGATTTTGATTTAATGATAAGATGGTTAACTCTTGTGATGTAACAACATAGACAAATATAGTGGCTGGATAAACATTTTATAAGTTCCTATTGGGCTTATGGAGTCAATCAAGCTTCTGTAAACAATGACACTACCTTTGCATAGAAGTCAGGGCACTTAGCATTTAAATGTTCAGAATACAACTTACATGAAACCACAGTTCACACATGCATACAGGAAGTCAGAGCACAATCAGTGAATTCTAAGTGATTATGCATCCATGCAACTAAAAAAAGACATTAAGGAAAGAACAAAACACATATTCTGAACATGACAAATCCTACATGAATCCTGAGAAGAAAAGTAGATGCTTTGTATTACTGAAAATGGTTTTTACATAAGCTAAACAACACTTCTGCTATCAATTTTCCAACCCTCATTACATTGCTGTTTCAGCTATATATAGAATCCTTACTCTAACTAATTGATATTCCTCCTCAAGCATGAGGGGAATTAGAAAACTACTTCTATTACTAACCACTCTTAAACTCTAACTACTTTAATAAATACAACATAGTTTTGACTGGAGTTTTTTAGAGATCTAAATCAACTATGACTCTAACTCCATATTACATGCATAATGACTTTAATTGAGATGATTCCTTTCTTTGACATCTGGTTCTCTTTTCAGTTTGACGGAGATGGGTGTTTAATGCTCCATGTTGACCTTGGATGCTGTATCTTCTTCACTGTTCAGAAGAATTAGGAGATTGTCCTTGCTTCTCGGCTTTATGGTCTTCGAATCTTCATAATTCGGTTTTTTTATTGTTGTCCGTCAAAATATGATGGTGGCCATGTTGTGATGTGCTGTCCAGTGTTATGAAACCTGATTTGATGTGCTGTCCACTGTTTTCCATGTGTAGGCATACTTTTTTGAACTTAACATTGCGTACAGCAGAGAACCCAATTACCTCAAAAACATTAATTCAATTTCACTATATGCCACCTGTAATGGTCTCAAGTATGAGATTGTGCTCTCACTGCGTACAATTGAACATCAAAATATACATAACATTCACCTATGGAACATATCGTCGAAGAGAGAAAAAGGTTCTATAATAATACCGCACCCAGAAGCCAATATGGAATCTGAGACACATTCTCTCACCAAGGATTCTTGTCAATTTGGGTTCCTCATCCAATTCTAACCCAATCTTGCTTCCCGTTGAAGAACCTCTTCAGAAAACTTTATTAAAATAGTTGTCTGAGGCCGAGGCTGACCCTCCACAGGCACGAAGTGTGCCGACACTAGTGCTGGAAAACCTGCACCGTCTAAAACATCCTTTACAATTCCTGCAACAAATGCCCCACAGTTGAAGTTTCCCATGTCCTTTGGGACTGAAATAAATCTACTGACAAGAAGTTCCCTTTCACTAATCATATAGTCATCTTCATGTTCTGTTCCTTTTTCAAGCGAGTCAACAACCTTTCCAAATAAAGATTTCCATACTGTACTGTGTACAAAGGAAAGAATGCCCAATAATCGTGTCTCCCTCCTGTCATGGCAGAATAGAGGCTTGCATAAATAATAATCATTCTATATATCTAAACCTTCACCGCTACCACAATGAATGCTTATTCATCCCTTGCATCATTCTTCACTTGAAGATAGTTCTGGTCATAAAGATTACTGACATCATGTTCACCTTGCATCTGAAAATCGAAACGATTTCACGGGTTGCCTCACATAATCTGTGCAGAAAGATGACTTAAAGAATCCCTCGAGGTCCCACTCATTTTATTAGTGCATATGGAATAAGGAAGCACTCCAGTTACTATTCAGCATGGACCAAATCTCCATAATCTGTACAGTTCTATATAATTACAAGCAATTGGATATCATGATGGCAAAATCGAAGTGAGACTTGAGGATGAAAAATTGCGTGCTAATGTTACAAGCTTCTTCCCACATGATAGTCACACCACTCTTATAAAAGATCACTTGCAAACCTCCAGAGTTTTTTGTCATCTTGCAAACCACGATGCAGCTATAGCAACATATGTAACAGGGCAGCACAAGGTTTGCAGTCACCATTCTGTAAAGAAGGATTAGGTGCTAATTTCTCACACAACACAACCCTGCCTTGCGCTATCTCTTCCACAAAATATTACCAGTCTAAAGATCAAGATGACTTTGTGCAAAGAAGATTGCATGAAATTATAATATGGTACAATACTGATGATATTAATGACATGTGTTTGAGTTCCACTACTCTTTCAACATTCTCTTACAGCCGCTACAAAAGTTTTCTAGGATCCCCTGTAACTGCAACTCATAGACAACTCTTGTTTTCGAGAATCATCTTGTGAGGAACGCTCCTCCATCCGATATATGAATCGAAGAGCTCTCTCAATTTGATAACCTCTTCTCAAAGCAACTTCTCGTTGCAGATGTGCACAATAGCTCTCAAACACACTAACAGTTACATATCATCAAGAAACTTGGCAGCAACCATCACACTAGTGATTAGAAGTCTATATACATTCTAAGAAGTAATCTGAAACCCTGAATTGAGTTGAATCAAGCGGTCGATATACGCATATGCAATTACAAAAACAGAGGGACTACAATGCACATACTTGAAAATCCTCTCCAAATACTGCTCAATGCTGATGTCTAGAATTCAAATGCCATGAAAAACCCCCAACCTTGGAGGTGATAAACACTGACTTGTAGATGTCAATTATCTCTCATTTCTAACCACAACAGAATGAATATGCAATACAGCTTTATAACCAGCAGTAAATATTGCTTTATGTTCCAGTAGTTCTAATATCTATAACTGAGCCTCAAACTCCAGCACTGCTTGAATTAGATTTGAAATGGAAGACAAAACAAAACCTGTAGAGATGTCATCTTCTTCAACACCAGATAATTTCACCCTAACATTTTCTCCAGGCCTTGCATACTTTATTTCATCACTTTCACGATAAACCTGGACACGCAAATATAGAATGGAATTGAACTTCCTTATCCAACGCAATTTCCACAGGCAACTATCTCATGGTTTTCCACTCATGCCTTTTGTTGGCCATAACATTGGACAATTTTAGTAATGTAGGGAGGGCCTGACAACCCGCTGAGATAGTTACGTGAAGTGGGCTCTTGTAAGATTGACCCAAAAGACTGCAACATTCTTGTGTTAATTCTAATGAAAGGGCATCCCAGTGAGAAGATGAAAGCAATTCTGAATAAGGAGAGTTCTCAAGATGGCCTGTCCCTAATAGACAACCCATAAGCTTTTGTATTTCCTCGATGTGAAGGGGTGCAAAGGGTGCAAAAGAACTCCTTGCAAAAGTCAGAGCGTCCCTTTGGATACCTCTTTCTAGAATTTGCATGTATTGTAATGCATGCAACTTAAATTCCAGAGAAGATCCCTTCCGTAGAAGTTCATCACTGTGAGCACTGGCCCATGCAAGAGCCGGCTGAAGATTCCTTGCCTTCATTTGTTCTAGCATCTCATACATTTCTACGAAGGGGGTTTTCAAAGAAGCTGCCCTAGATTCATTAGCTTCACTAATGAAACAATCTCCAAGTTCAAACAATCCTTGCCTGTAAAAGTGTAATGCAATTATCATGTTTATAATAAGCCTATCAAATTCCACTTCTCTGTATGCCTTAGCCATATCAGGGTAAAATTGTTTGTCAACTATTTTCCCATATTTACTCAAAGCAACATTCAGTTCTTTTTGTGATCCTCCCAGCTGATTTGGTTGGCCCTATTTCATTCAACTTTGCATTCAACTCTACAATAACAGCATTCTGATCAACACCAAAGCCTTCTGAAGCACTCAGAATTTTATTCAAAGCAAGCTCAATAGCTACAACTTTCATGTGAACCTTATTTGGCATTATAGTTAAGCCGTCTCCTTGCCTTACAGTGCCTGACTTTGTTTTTCTCATAACCACAGTTCCCATATCCTTGAATCTATCTATTAATGGCATCCTGAAAGGACCTTTAGGATCTCTTGGAGGTAATTCGATTGAATCCAACACTTCAAAAAGGGTTGGACCATTCCACCAACCACACACATTTTTTGGGATCTTGTCTTTGATGTTAGTACCATGAAAGCATAATGTGCAGCTACAGCAGCTTCATAGTGCGCTACGAAACTGCTGTGTGATTTAAAAACACAGTTTCACGTCAAAAAATTCAACTCTCTTGATCTTACCTTTTTCCTTTGAAATATTTTCAGTGATAACAGGACCGAATAGACAACTGGATATGACTTTGATGAACTTCCTTCTTACGATAAAGGAATAGGAGGACTGCCCCCAAGATCATCAGAGTCAGTGTTGATGAAAAGAATTTGAATAGTGTCGTTCTCTTTCTCTTCATTGACGATATCATTCGAAGATGAACACTATGAAGGCAAGACCGGGTCAACTGCCGTATCGACCCTTTGACTTTCGTCTGGTATGGATTTAGAGGGTTCATTCTCAATGATAGACACTTCGGCCGACCATAATGACGGGCCAACCAGATTTTCAACTGGTGGAGGACTTGGCGAGAGTTTTTTTATATCCAGGAGGAAGTCGTGGCAGTGAAACCGAACGATCATCCAAAACTCTTTTAGCCTCATCAAGGAAGGGACAACGGTGGATGGCGTGACTACCTTCACACAACTTATAAGGAAGTTTAGGATTCCTTCTTTGTCCATGTGCTTCACTTTCACCAGTTGATGGTGAGCATTCAACATGATTTCTAGAGGTTGATGCTACCAGATTGTGTAGATGAGGAGACCAGTCCCTTAAGATTTGAGGGATGCAGGGACAATCTCGGTGATAGTGGTCTCCATTGCAAATGACGCAAGGAGATTTAGGTTTTGACTGTGCGGTGTGTGAATTTTCGCTAAACGATACCTGGTTGCTCCCTTTCGATTTTGGTTCCTTTTTCTTCTTTTCCTTTTTCTCTTTCTGCTTCTTCTTCTTCTTAGTTACTTGATTTTTAGCTTTATCGACTTTATCAAGTGAAGTGGAAGGAGGAGAGAGAGAATCAAATGAAGTAGAAGCTTGGGAGGCAACTCTAGTTTCATTTAGTTGCTGATTAGATTGTTCAGGAATTACAGGATTCTGAATGACAGAGGTAGAGAAGAGCTAGACGGGCAAAGCAATTGTCAATCCTGGAAGTGACAAAGTGGCCATATGGGGTGCACCAACATCTCCCCAAGAGAAGGGACTAGGATTTCCTTCACGGGGAAACCCTTGGTTGGTAGACTCCATTTTCTCAGCCTGAAGATCAACGGGGGAATTTGTGATGTTATTCCGATTAAAATAAATTTTTAGACACTTGGACACAACTTGTTTTTTCAATTTTAAAGAGTTGAGAAAAAACAAAAGATGACTCTAGTCACCTTCGACTTTTATTGAGCCTGAAGTGACAAGTGCTCAGAGGACCTTTTCCTTTAAGGAGTCTAAAAAGGAGCAAAATGGACTTCTCTAGAGATCTAGGCAGAGAGGATTACCAAACAAATCGAAAAACTGCAGAATAATTTTTATGGTATGGTAGTCAATCTTCCCGAATGCTGTGTTTGGTGCATTGCGATCGATAGGGCGGCAGACACAGCTTCTTAAGGATAAAGGATGCAGCCTATTGTGGTCTACCAATATATACTCGATGGTACGTGGGAGCACAAGTCCGTACTGGCACTTGCCGTCTCAGAGTGGAGGAATCACCCAACCAACACTGAAAGAAACAGTTACCAGGTTTTACGATGTTGGAATACGTCTCTAGCCTAGACCTCTAGATGTTATGCGTTAAGTTCCAAAGCGTTGTTAGATTCATTGAATTTATTTTAAGTTGATCTTGCTTAAAAGTTTGCCTTTCAAGTTCACCACGTGATGTATATATAATTCCTAAAATGCAGTCTAAGATGATAAAAAAATGTTTTATCTTCTTTTAGCAATGGAAATCCTAGCTACTAAAGGGAAGAAAGTCAAGAATCTTTTCTTCACAGAGCACATAGCACACGCTAAATGCACAGCCCTAAATCAAGCCAAGAAAACAAAATGCAAATGCACATGCATGTATTTGTTTTAAGCTCTCTTAATTTGTGAATGATGTTAAGAAAGCTATGTGCAAAACTGAATTAATTTTAAAGCGACAGTACTCAACAAAATTCTTTTTCAAAACGAAGTGAAAGCAAGAGAGACACTTTGTGATTTTTGAAATGGAAATTGCTTTTCGACACTTTAAAACTAATAATTCAAATCTTATGCAACAGTAACTGTATAATCGACTATCCAAAACAATGGGATTGCTTTCTAAAACTGAAAACGATGGCTACGACACTTTTAGATCTAGAGATGATAGTTCGATAATGCTACTTTTTGCAAAAGAGAACTAAAAACGATGCAAAATACATAAAAAAAATTATAGTTCTTTGCACTAAGGAGGCAGAATAATGCAAGAGAAGAGGGTTTTCACAGAAGTACACTGACTATAGATAGCAAAACTCTTGAATAAGATTGAAAATAGTGAGAAAAATCCACAGTCATAGGGTAAAGTTAACCCTCCCTGACCATTGCAACTGTTACACAGTGAACTCAGTATGCAACGCACCTACTGCACTCAGGAAGTGCGATGCATATAGGTTGCCCTGAAGGCAGGGTGCGATGGTAGTAGTGTGAGACTTTGAACATGATTTCACTCACAGTTTGCAATATAGTTAAGGTGTTTTAGGCTGAATATGTAAAGATTAGTGTATGTAAAACACAGGGGTGATCTAAGAGGTTACTAGAGCCACCACTTAGGGCAATTAGATTGCTTGCAGATCTATTTTTTAATTCATAAACAAAACACGGAGATAGACTAAAGCAACATTGATCTACTTTACATTTGTATGAAAAATGCAGTTCGAAGGTTAGCTGGCTTGACTTCAGGCTCTGTCTGTAAGTTTATAAAAGAAACAAGGATAGATAAGCTAACGAGTAATCTAGTCGCTCCCCACGGGAGTCACCATTTTGTTATCTGGGAATAGTGTCCACTCAGATGCTGCTATTCCCACTAAGATAGGTGGCTATCTTAGAAACAAACAATCAAAGTCTACTATTGTTTCCTTTTATGAAAAGAGACGAGAGGAGAACCAAGAGGGCCAACCTAAGTCTTGCGCTTAATTTCCTCTCCTTCTTGATAGAGTTTCACCGCTTCTTCTTTGTCTGCCCAACTTCAAAAGAACCTGTGGAATCACAGCAACATACTACTATGCAAGAAACAATGATCTAAATACATAAACAATACAGGATCAGATGTGTATTAACCATATACATGCATATATAAACAAGTACACAAGAATATGGAAGGAAACAATAATAGCTTTATTCAGATGAAAAGTAACAAGAGGATTACAACCATGTGCTCTGACCCAACATCATCCTCTAGCTAAGAAGCCCTTCTTCACCTCAAGAAAAGCTAGATCACCCAACACTGTGAATGTACACTAGAATACCAACAACACTTCTCTATAAGATACAAAATTCCAGCCTCTGGATCTCTGTGATGAGGGATCCATATATAGATGATTACATAGAGGTGAGTCATCTTTTTGGATCTTGATTAATGTCTTCTCTCTGATAGTTCCTGCTTCCACTTGGAGAATGATGATCTATTACTCATCCCTGGTCGAAAATGGAGAGGCAAGTGTCAGAGGGGAAGCTTCTGGAAGATTCCATGATCTTCCACCTCGCATTTTTGTCCCTGCCATTTTTCCATTCCTGACCATCACACCCTACAAAGGAGAAAATTAGTATGCATCGCACCCTGTACATTGGGAAGGTGATATGCATCGCACCCTCTGCATTGAGCTTTCAGTATGGTCCAGTTTTGACCATTTATGAGCAGTTTTCGGTGGAGAACTTCTGGGAGATTATGTAATCAGTTGACCTTGTTCCTTTAGGTAGTGAAGCAACAATTTTAAGGACTTAGGAGCCCTCAGTTTATGGACATTTATGATTGGGGTTGAAGTGCCCAAATTTTTTTATAACAGTTGCCCCTAAAGCATGAGGTTGTTAATCTTTTTGATGTCGGGTGAAATGCTTTACTATGAGGATCTGAAGTTTTTCCGAGCTGGGAGGTGACCTGTAATAAGATACAATACAATGCATTATTTTGACAACATTTTTCATGATCTAGCTGAGGTGGGAATTCCCATGCTCAGCTTTATAAATTCATTTTCATGTACATAGGACAGACGGTCGTCTGTGTGACAGACTGATGATATGGACACATCATCCTTTGATTTGGATGATCATCTATTCGGCAATGATGTACACTGAATGTTTTTATATTCCTGAATATATTGTAGCTTGGATGGATGAAAGTAGATCCGGGGTCTTCAAAACTCATTCAATCTTCACTCGGAGTACAAGTCGATCGATGTGAAAAATGTTCTGGAGTCGAACATGGAAAGACATTGCCTGATTACTAGCCAATGATGTAAGCTGTTAACAGGCTCGAGAGGAATCACCAATAATGAAAATGACCCTCAAGGTACTACAATACAATTTACATGGTGTGAAAAGGGACTTGGCGTCGAACACCACATAAAATCTCTCGGTCGAAGGCCATTGATGTAAAACTGTCGCCCACAATGAGAAACCTGCCATCGAGGCATGCAAACTTCAAAGTATTGAAAGGGTTGTTCCTAAGTCAAATTCTTGGATAATGAGTTGATTTTGACAAGAAGCGACCCATCGTAGGAGGGCCTTAATGAATCCCACATCAACGACACAGAACGAAGCAAATGATTTTGGAGGTGAAAAAAAACTGACGATACAGGGTTTAGGGTGGCAGTCATGAAGGAACGAAGCATGAATGTATTGTAGTGGGTGAGACACAGGTGAATTGTTTGAATGACTTCTCTGGAACATATCAGAAACACTGACGATGGATTGGTAGCATTAACCCAAAATATGGATGGTGTGACAGACCAATGATGATGACCAGTGAATGGAACAACCCAACGCGGCATGGATGTGGAAAGAAAGTGTCATGTTCAAGAGCAACTTGCTACGAATAAAGTTTCTTCAATTTTTCTTCCCAATTTTCCCCAGCCATTGTTGACCAATACCTCTTTATTTTTGTCAAGCTTGAGGAGGATAACATATTCTTGTTCTATAATCCGCCCTTCGAGTGAACCTGTCGCTATATTTTAGCGAGCCTAGCGACAGTGAAACTTGTTCTCGTCCATTTGGATGAGTTTGTCGCTATTCGGTTTTAACGATTTTAACGACAAAGATAACTTGGTCTCTTTCAATTTTAGAGAGTCTGAAAGAAATGGAAAGAAGACTTTGAAGAATATTTTTCGTTGTATAATCCCTTAAGTCTGAAAAAGCATAAAATAATACAAAAGGTATGAATTTTCGATGGTTTTAATGAGCCAAACAAAACAAGCGCTCGATCTTTTTGTGTAATAATCCCTCACGTCCAAAAAAGATTAAATTCTAGAGGAGGGATAGCACTTCTGATGCCTTTTAACGAGCCGGAGAGGCCAATCGCTCAACAATCTTTTCATATTTTACGAGTCAGGTGAAAAGAGGTTAAAGAAGACTCATTTTAGAGGAACGAGTGATGGTTTAGGTAGCAGCTGATTCCAGGTAAGATTTGGAATTTTCCAATCATGGTAGTGTTACAAGGATGGCTAGTAGAATCACTCTTCACAGGTGTTCCTTGAAGGGGTAAATAATCATATGGGGGTGAATGATCAGCTAAAAACAGAGTGGAGGTGATGGCAAGAACATGACGAAGGCTCAAAAGCTGGCGATAAGGCATTCATAATGGTTATTTACCAGTTCATTTTTAATGAGCTTAAACGCTGGGGGAAACACTTGCTCATGAATTATGTTTATTTTTTAATGAGCTTGAACTATGTGCTAAAACTGCTCGTGGAGAGTTTATTTTTTAACGAGCTTGAACTCTGCGACAACATTGCTTGCCAGTCGTATGATAAGAATGTCTCATTCAAGATGCCATTTTTTATGGAGCTTGCACCTTTTGAAGCTTTGCCTCGAAGCCTCTTGTATGCATGCTAGGAACGACCAACTACGCCTCTCTACTTAACTACTAATATCACCATCAAGGCTAGGTAGGATAATTTTTTCTTTACTTTACCGGCGTGCAGATTGCCCCTGCAAAGATGAATGGTTTTGGCCACTCACCTGACCTAGGCGGTTGAAGTCAGCAAAATCACAGAGCTAACATTAGCTGGCCGTTTCTTGCTTGCTTACGAAAGGTTTGCATGCCCCCAGGCATAGCAAAAAATTTCCAGGTTACCAAGAAAAATGCTTCCTCAACAATGTCTATCGAAACAGACAAAGGTGAATGGCGCAGATGCACCTCCACTCACATAACTTTGACTAAGGTATCTTATTCCAACTTGTTCCCATTTTCTTGTAAGGACGGGTTCACCAGACTAGTCATATATCCCTCACGGAAATCCACTCTATACCTAAGGGTTTCCTGCCGAAACAGACTAGGGTGCATGCCCCCTGGGTTTTAGTCACACCTTCCTGAATCACTCGCACTCATCAGGTGGACGGACTAGAGACCGATGAGACATTTCTTGCATGAAAAGACCGTTTAGGGATGGTACTTGACTATTTGCGATGTGTGATCCAGGGAATGACATTTGGTCCACAAGCTTGACCATTCTGCCTTCATGCGGAAAACATAATACTCTAAAGAGTGAGGAGACGATGGCTCCCATGCAATAAATATAGTCGCGTCCAAGGAGTAGATTATAATATAAAGGTCCTTGAACTACCATAACATTCATGTGAACAGTTTTCCTTCTCAAAGTAATGGGCACATTTGGAAGGATCCCTAAAGGTCGATTGGTTCCCTTGTCGAAGCCTGTTAGATTTCTCATTTCAAGCAAAAGCAATGGCGAACCAAGCGATTTCCAAGCAGTTGAGGAAAGGATACTCACAGAAGCCCCTTCATCAATGATGGTACCAGCCATAACCATTCTGTAAGCTTGTACAATGATTCTGAATGGTACACTGGCAGGTAAACGGGGTCTTCCTAGTAGATTTCAGTCAAAGGAAATGACTAGGTTGCTTGGTGGTGGGACTGAATAGACAGTCGGATATGACTCTGATGAACTTCCTTCCTGTGATAAAGGAACGGGAGGACTGCCCCCAAGCTCATCAGAGTCTGTGTTGATGAAAAGAATTTGAACAGTGTCGTTCTCTTTCTCTTCAATGACGGTATCATTCGAAGATGAACAATCTGAAGGCAAGACCGGGCCAACTGCCGTATCGACCCTTTGAATTTCGTCTGGTATGGATTCAGAGGGTTCTTTTTCAATGATAGGTGTTTCAGCTGACCACAATGATGGGCCAGCTGGATTTTCAACAGATGGAGGGATTGGTAGGAGTTTTTGATATCCAGGAGGAAGTCATAGCAGTGAAACCGGACGATTATCCAAAACTCTTTTAGCCTCTTCAAGGAAGGGACAACGGTGGGCGGCGTGACTGCCTTCACACAACTTACAAGGAAATTTAGGATTTCTTTTTTGTCCATGTGCTTCACTTTCACTGGTTGATGGTGAGCATTCAACGTGATCGCCAGAGGTTGATGCTACCAGATTGTGCAAACAAGGAGACCAGTCCCTTAATATCCAAGGGATGCAGGGACAATCTCGGTGATAGTGGTCTCCATTGCAAATGACGCAAGGAGATTTAGGTTTTGACTGTGCAGTGTGTG